>JANHFJ010000025.1:187233-197719 GCA_032468195.1 Cerberus rynchops | reverse complement strand
ATCTTTATTGCCTTGCTCACAGAAACTGCCTCTCCCCTTATTACATTGTAACTTTGGTGAAGTTTAATTCTGTGCTTAGTGATGTTTAATCCTGTGGCCACGTACACAGAACCGGTAGTAAAAAAAATTGAATTTCACCACTGCTATAAACGCCTACAATGATATGGGAAGTATTGGGCACAATATATTTGAAGGATCACCTTACTTCTATTGCTTCTACCATTAAGTGAAGCACAAGGAACAGTTTTTTGGGACTTCATCAATCAGATATTGTCACCGCGTGAGATTCAGGAAGGGTGCCAGTTCTGTAGCTGCGCTAGCCCCCTAGAACATCATACAGCTTAAGGTTTGGCTAGTCCTGACTTTACTCACTTATCAGCTTGAAGACCTGCTAGTTTTCCAGGTATGGAGACTAGGAGAGTAACTTAGCCCATGCTACTGGTCAATGGTGTTTTCAGGAGCTACTTCATGCTAATTGGGGCTCGGAAATGTAGCTATCAGTCCTATGCAACTTAAGAATGGGAGGAGAGGAAAGCAGGATTTAAACTTGCATTATGCTTGTCCATATATGCCTGGACTCTTTATTTTGGCAGAAGTTTATCTTTGTCTCATTTAGGTTGCTGTGTCTGTAATAAAGGAATGTAATATATTCAAGTTGAAACCTGTGGCTGCATTAGTTCCTTGTAGAATTACTGTAAACATCTGAAGGCAACCTTTACATTTATTTTTTTCACTTAATTAGACATGATAAAGCATTAAAATATACTAGATTTTAAAAAGGCAGTAGTAGTATGACAGCCCTTATATGAATAGACCAAAAATTACATAAAAATTCTACTCTTCCAGCCCTGTAACAGTTAGCCTACAGATTTAAAATCTCGTAAGAGGAGGCTCAGCCAGTTGATCAACATTAGACTCTCCTGTACAAATTAGACCATCTTCATGGTTCCATCTGCTGCTTTGCCTTTCTCTTTGGAAGTAGAGTTCTCCAGTAAAAGTACAGGTAGTCCTTGACTTACAACAGTTTGTTTAGTGACTGTTCAACATTACAACAGCATTGAAAAAAGTGCGTTATGACAATTTTTCACACTTACAACAGTTGCTGTATCCCCATGGTCATGTGATCAAAATTTGTATGTATCAGTATTGTATTTGTATTGTATCAGGCAACTGATTCATATTTATAACAGTTGCAGTGTCCCAAGGTCATGTGATCACTTTTTGTGATCTCACAAGCAAAGTCAGTGGGGAAGCCAGATTCACTTAACAACTATGTTACTAATTTAAAAGTGCAAAAAATTCACTTAACAACTGTGGCAAGAGAGGTCTTAAAATGGGGCAGAATTCACTTAATTAATGTTTCACTTAGCAACAGAAATTTTGGCTCAATTCTGGTTGTAAATCAAGGACTACCTGTATAACACTCTGCCTAACATGCAAAGACAACACCTAGATGCTCTGCATCAGACTATTCTCACTGAAATTCATGTTTGAAATTCAAAATCTGTTTCAAAAAGGTAAATATATCATTACTTTAGTTAAACTGATGATTTGGAATTATTTTTCTTGCTCTTCTATTTTTTTTATACTTTTTGAATAAGCTCTTTTTTATATCTCTAGTGTTGACTATATTTTTTTCAAAACCAGCTTTCATATTAAACCCAACACATATAAAGAAAGAATGTTCACCATTTCAATTCCACCACAACAACTGGCGAGGAAAGACTGGGACAGGGACCATTTTGCGAAGTGTGACTGAGCTTTTTCACACTGGCGGACTGTTCCCTCTCCCACCTATTCCGTCTGTCATGTGGGAGGCTGGATCCATGCCTCTCTCTCCAATCCTTACTGCCAGATACAAGCTGTGACTGCTTTGCTTAGCTATTGACTTCTTCTTTCAGCTGTTCCCATTAGGGGTCACCACAGTGAATCAACTGCCTCCATCCAACTCTATCCTTGGCATCCTCCACTCTCATGCCAAATTTGCTTAGCTATTGACAATTATTAATATTGTCATAAGGTGCGATTGACAGACTGGTAGGAAAGGGGAGATGGGGATATGACCTACTTTATAGAGCAACATCTTTCTAATGGGGGAACAAAAGAGAGAAGAGAGTGGGATATTTTGGTTTGGTCTGCCTTGACAGAGAAGATATTGACAAATGATTGAGGATGATGGTAGACTCTCCACAGGAACTTAAAATATTTTTTATTAATTAAATAGCAATACCTTTTCTATAAAAGAAATCAAGTAAAACAATAGATACTGAAATAAAAACCACCTGTGAGATTGAATATATTCAAACTTGGAGATGTTTAGTATTTCTTAAAATCTCATATTGTTTTGAAGGGATTCCAATAGACAGAGTCCTAAAACTTGCACGGAACACTCTTGGTGCACTACATCCTCAAATTCCCACCATCATCTTCTCCTCTCTACAAGTTGTCCCCAATTCCATCAGCTGAGAACTGCCTTTTCCCCTTCCCACTTCAGCCTCATTGTCCCACAGTGGTGAGTTGTCCCCGCATCCAGTTTACCAGAACAACTTGTCCCACATCCAGTCAGTCGGGGCAAGCCACCACAAACAACCTGGCCAAGGCAATCTGTCAGTGAATCAGCGCAGCAACTGTCCCATTCCGGATTACTGCAGGGCCCCAGTGGTCATGAGATAAAAAATCAGGCATCTTATTGCTATTGCCGCCCAAACCCCCATCCCCAGCTGACCTTTGTCATTCTTGCCTGCCTCCTCTCCACTGGACTCACCATCCTGGCCACACCTGGGAGAATTGCTGTGGAAACATCCCGCAGATCAGCGGATAAGAGTTACAGATGGAGGCTGGGTGCCACAGGCAGGCACTAGGGAGCAAGGGCAAGTTTATATGTGGCTATGTCATATATTTTTCTTTTCACCCATCCTAACTGGATGCTGGTGACATTAAGCCAGGGAACAAGGGCTGTTCTAGAAAGCATGGCTCTTGTGAGATTGCTCAGTGACAGAAACATGGGCAAGACGGGGCCAGGCGAGCAAAATGGGGTTCTTCCTACTGGTGTGAACTGTTAAAGGAGGGTGGAAGGAGGTGAATTCCTAGGCAGGTGCTTCTTGCCACTGCAGCACTGGGCTTTATGCTGCACTGAAGCAACAGGAACGCTTGCCATGCTGCAGAGCTTGAGGCAGCACTGTTTGACGGAGTGGCAGAGGGGAGGGAGAACATGACCACCTCGCCAAGGAAGAAGATAGAAAGGTCCATGGGGGTGGTCAATGAGGGAGACATATAATGGCCTCTTTATCTCAGTCATGTTACACAGGGAGGCCAAAAGATGGGAAGTAGATAGGTGGATCTGGGAAGTTGAAAGGAAAGCAGTCACTTGCCTTGGAAGAACTGAGGCTGGGATCAGGGTGGTCTTTATTTAAGTACTCTTGGAATTTGTTTAACAACAGCAACAGGAACTCTGGAACTGCTGTCAGTAAACAAGACAATTATGTGATGTTTTGCTTGAAAACCACTTTGCTTAGCAAATTCCCTATCCCAATTAGGATTATTAAGTGATTATTAAATACATGTATTTAACTTTGGATAGATCCTGATCCCCAACTCTTGATCACTTATGAATCTTGGGAGGTGTTATTTCTTCCAATCTTCAAATATGAACATTTATTACTACACATTAATTTCTAGTTTAAAACAAATTATGCTTCCAGATTGTTATAAAGATTTGAAGAGGGGAAGAATAAATATATAATCCTATTTTCAGTTTCAGCATTTCAGCTGAAGTACTAAAACCAGGCTATATTCTTCTGATATAAAAGCGACAGGGTAATATTATCAATGTAGATTGTCCTCAGACAGGATTACAAATAAATTAGACACAAATCCAGATTAACATTGGTCTGCTCTATTGGCATGCATAATTCATGAACGTATAGAGCTACAGCTTGAAGTCTGCATCCTTTCTACCCATACTGGGTATCAACATTAAATTAAAATCAAATAATAAAAGCAGCAACAATATATTTTTCATTATCTCAAGTCCAGTAATCAGAGCTGTAGTTAATCCCTTCTTATCTTCTGAATATAAGCTTCCTAGAATTTGGCAATTAAGTTTTATTAACTTTAATTAGATATAAAGAATAGTCAGCAAAATTGATTTTCTTATAGCCTCTCCAAATTCAGGGTTAGTCTTTAAAGCTGTCAAAATCCATGAAGCATCCACGCTTTCAAACAGTACGTGCATGTGTATGTGATCCAGAATAATTCCATACATAGAATTCATAACCCTCAGCTAATAACACTTTTAATCACATAATATTGTTACACCAGGTCAGAATAAAATATTAAGAGTATTAATTGTTCAATGTCTGCGACAACAGGCATTTATGATATATTCTCAAGATTTGTGGTATCAAAAATACACATTTATAATGACTTTCCTTGTTTTATGTCACAGAGAACTATACTACATACTCACTGAAGAAAAATATATTTAAGTGTTTTACCATAATATTTGTTAATAAAACCATTCTGGCTAATAAAACCGAGGTTAAAATTTGTCACCATATTTCCTACGCCCATGATTGATATATAAAAATAGACTAAATATTGCATGTTCATTTTCAAAACAAATACAACAGAAATTAATTGTATTCAATTCAATGTTTAGCATGTTTAATTAAACAGACAATGTGTACAATTTCTAACTCAGTCTCAACTGACATATAAATGGGAGAAACACAAAAGAACACAATAACAATCTAATGAACTAAAAGGGATATGTGAACACTAACTAGGAAGATAATTTTGAAGACTATACAGATAGTCCCATTTAGATCATTTGTTTAGCAACTGAAATTATGACATTGTTGTAAAAAATGATTTACGACACGTCCTTCACTTACAACCACTGCAGTATCTCTGCAGTCCCATGATCACAATGCAGACACTTAGCAATCTTCACACATAATATAATGGTCACAGCATCCCACAGTCCCATGATCATTATTTGTGACCTTCCAGCTTCTGATAAGCAAAATCAATGGGGAAATTGGCAGGAGGTTTCAAGTCATGGTCATGTGATATCTTGCTTCACAATCATAACCAATGGCTGGAATTGCCATTGCTAAGTGGAGGTTTCATTTAATGACCACATTACTTAATGATGGAGTTGCCAGTCACAATTAGGGCCATTGTGAGGATTACCCATAGGTCCCATTTCTAGGCTTTCCAGGGAAAGGCAACAAGCATTATTAAAATACTTCTTCATACCTAGATTATTGATGCACAAGTACATAAAGAAACATAAAGGCAGCTCTAATTTTTAAAAAGGCAAAGTCATAGAGATGCTCACCTAATCTTCAGACCAAATAAATTCCTAATTCTTCAAACTGCACTTAAAAAGGGCACTTATACCTTTCTCTCATCTGAAGAAATTCATGGTAAGAATGCTATTGGTTTGTCCCAGAGGCCTTTCACTCCATCCCCACTATTAAAATGCCTCTCCCACACATAAAGGGAGAAAATAACACACTGCTGCCCTTCTTTCCTGTAACTAGGTAGTCCTTTTTTAAAAAATGGGACGTTGGATTAAAAACCCTGACCACCACCACCCCAGACATTTTCCATTGCCATCTTACATGAACACCATTTTTTCTCTTATTTTAGCTTATTCAAGAATAGTAATATCAATAGTAACCCTTGTCACCATACCTGTAACCTACCTATTAAAAGTATCAATATTATCTGTCTCATTTTTGATCATTGTTTTTGTTTTATTTGGAGAGTAAGTGACTAGAACGCAGTTTCAGTGAAATCAGCTCTTTATTACAGCAACAAGCACTCAGACAAGAACAGAGAAACAAGCAATTTGACAGCTATTTATATTATTTACAAACGTGCATCTTGACCAATCAGAGAGCAGGATTTTCCCGCTCTCTGATTCTCCGCGCCAGACTTGGTGTCTGCTCCATACCATATATGGTACAGAACAGGGGTGGTCTTGTACAATTAAATTTGGATATCAGCACTACAATGGCAACAGGTGAAATATTTCCATCCCCACTGATGTCTTCCAGCATACATCTAATTCTGTTCAATTTTGTCTGAGACAAATTAATAGCAATAGCATTTAGATTTATATACTGCTTCACAGTGCTTCACTGTCCTCTCTAAGCATTTATAGAATCAGCATATTGTCCCCAACAATCTGGGTCCTCATTTTACTGACCTTGGAATGATAGAACATTGAGTCACTCAGAATTGAACTCCTGGAGTGAGCAGTATGTTAGTATTGCAGTATTGCATTCTAACCACTGAGCCACCACAGTGCAGTTAGATCATAAGACGGTACCTAGAACTATTCCTCTATCCAGGCATTTTCAAGGTTTGGTCATGAAATGCTATAACAATCAAAAGAATCAGTATAATATACTAGTGGTTTACATGTTGTACTAGAAATGGGAGAACCCAAATTCTAGGCCACCATGAGTCATGAAAACTCACAGGATAAATAGGGACCATTCATCTTCTTATAGCCCACAAGTTTATTGATGTGCAGAAAGTAGCAGTTGAAACATTATATACATTTCCTTAAACTTCTGAATGAAAGATACCATATTTTTGGGCATATAAAATGCACTTTCCTCCCACCTAAAAGTGGGTGAAAATTGTGGTGTGTCTTATAAACTGAATACAGCCATTTTTTTGTCTCTTGAGTCCCACCATGTGTCCCGTTTTCACCAAAACCAGGCACATTTTTGGCTTCCCAACCCCCCGGCACGTCTTATATTTCCTCTCTCCAGCCCCCAGAAGCATTTTGCAGGCCTCCAGAACTCTCCGTGTGGCCCATTTTGGGCCTTTTTGGCAAAAAAGGTCTGCAAAGTACTTCTGGGGGCTGGTGAGGAGAAAAAAAAAAACATGCGGAGGCCAAAATCTTATTTTTCTTGTTTCCCTCTTCTAAATCTAGGTGCATGTTATATTACAGTGCATCTTATACTCTGAAAAATATGGTATTTAATAAATAAATAATATAAAAATGTTGAGAGGTGTGGTGGCATATTGGCTTAAGGATACTAAATCTGCCAACCAGAAATGGTTAGTTCTATGGTGGTTCGAGTCCTGATAGTACCACAGCTGAGATGAGCTCACATCACTCACTTCTAGCACTCAGCCTCTAGGCAGATAGTGCAACCTAGTTAACATACACATATCATGGTGCACTGTGGATAAGTGTGCAGGTGCAAAACAGAACAAATTAGCAATTAGGCTGTCAGGACTACTCTGTAAAGTACAGATTTTCCTGACAAAATATATACCATATGAAAAAAATGATATGTTGAACAGGCTGTAGGCAAACAACCCTAAAACAAATGTCTTACTTAGCAACAGAAATTTTGGGCTCAATTGTGGTGGTGAGTTGAAGATTACCTATACTGGGAAATAGTACACCTACATAGAACTCTTGTTAGATTTCAGCAAAGCCACTTTTTCCTATTTTTGGAAGAATCTGAAGAGGGAACAAGTATGCATACATGTTGAAATGTATCAACATTCTCCCCTGCCCACAGAGATGTTTGAACTGTTCTCTAAAAATAATATTTGCTAGCCATTATGTAATAAAAATGTAATAGCATATGTTTAGTAAAACATAAAATAACTTTCAATGCTCCTTTATGTTGATATTAAATTCCAATTAAGAACAATTGATTGAAAGATTATTAATGGCATTTGATAAAGCAAGGAGCATATTACACCCAGTGCATATACAGTATATCACACCCCCTCACATTTTGTAAATATTTAAGTATATCTTTTCATGTGACAACATTGAAGAAATGATACTTGGCTACACTGTAAAGTAGTGAGTATACAGCTTGTATAACAGTGTAAATGTGCTGTCCCCTCAAAATAAGGCAATCCACAGCCATTAATGTCTAAACTGCTGGCAATAAAAGGTCTGCTTTCCTAATTCAGTCCACTCATTCCTAGAGGAGGGAAAGTCCATTAATTGAGCCACCATAAAAATCCAATTGAAATTTTTCCTCCATAAATTTTCTTTGCTTTCACTGTTTTTTTTTAATCTTCCTCTTATATAAATTAATTTATGGCCTTTCTGGTTTAATAAATGGCAACTTTCTAGGATTATGTACTTCGAATGATAATATAATTTCACCTACATGTCTGATTTTGTATTAAAAATAAAAGTGAAAAATTTCTATTTCTTTCAGTTCTTCACATAGGCTTCTTTAGACCCTTATACTAGTTAATTTTCTTCATCGCATGCATTCTTAAACTATGAATTGAAATTCACTTCTGATTATTTTCAAATTCAGTGCTCTGTGTCTCCAGGGTATATGTAACTCTAAGTAATGTAATTTTAATTGAACATAATTCTTATTCAATAAGCAACAACATTCATAAAACATTGTTAATTGAAATTATCCTTTTGCTATCCCATGGTGAAGCAATAACACACATGGATATACAGTATAAGTAAACAAGAAGTGTGAAAGTATAAAAAGCACAGATGCTCTTTACCTACCATAGATTCCAGTGTCATAGTCAATATGCTTCTGTGGCTGACTAGATGTGAGTGATGGGTCCTGGATCAATATACTACCATATATTTTCCAGAGAGATTGCAATTACTAGCCTGAAGAACACTCTAGTACAATTTCAACATTGGCAATAAGCTAAATGTTTCTATTCTGATTCATGTTATCATAGATATGAATGAGAACATTTTTAAGACAGCTTAATAAATTAAGATATTTCAACTATAATATTATAGAACTATATTAATTGTATTAGAAACATATAATTACATAATGCAGTCATTTTTTAAAAAAGAAACAACTTTGTGACCACAATATTTATATTAGTTAAATAAAGTATTAGTTAAATAAAAGGAAAACTCAGACAAACTAGGACTAGTTTAGGAAAGCTTAATCTTAATACAACCTGTAGGCATTTATGGAAGCATTTATGTTTGTGTGGTTATGCATAATACTACAAGATACAAACACATACAACTTCTGAATACTATTCTTTCAAAAATGTTCCAAGAAGTAAAATACATGAGGTTGCACATAAATGTTGTAACCAGTTACTTTTAAAGATTGTTTTGTATTGTTCTAATGAAATAAGCTAACAACCTTGAAGAAGAGCCAGGTCATATTTCTTATTTTTATATTCCTTAAACTAATTTGAATAGAATGTAATACTTTTATTGATATTGTTAAAATATATATAAATCATATTTAAGTAAAATATACTTTCTATCAAGGCTGTCTCTATCCATTTCCTAATAAATAAAAATCCTTGGCTCCATAGATTTAGATTTAGTACTTTTACTAGGAACCAACAAAAGCAAGAAATTCCAGGCAAGAAAAATTCTCCCCTAATTCCCCCTTCCCCCATTTCTATGGCAGCAAGCAGCAGGCTAGCTGACACCTTCATTAAATAATTATGACATTTTGTATAGAATTTGTCATATAGCTAGTCCTTGAGCCCAACATTTCTGCTGCTAAACAAGAAATTTGTTAAGTCAGTTTTGCACCATTTTACGACCTTTCTTGCTATTAATGAATCGCTGCAATTGTTAAGTCTGTCACATGGTTGTTAAGTAAATCTGGCCCAGGGACACTGCAACCACCATAAATTTGAAACAGTTGCCAAGCTTCCAAATTTTGGTCACCTGATCACCCAGAAGATGCAACCGTCGTAAGTGAAAAACGGTCGTAAGTCACTTTCTTCAGTACCATTGTAACTTCAAATGATCAGTAAATGAATAGCTGTAAGTTGAGGACTACCTGTAATAAACACTCCACATGTTTAAATATCACTGATACAAAGAAAAATGTATTTTAAGCTTCAAGTATTTGAAATAGCAAATCAGGGCAATTAAAGAAAACAATTTTTATATGGTTTAGACATCAGAGAAAAAGTGAATTATCAGCTCACAATGGAATTATTTATCAAAGAATATTGAGGAACTCTTCTAATTTTCCTGAAAATTTTTTGATAAAAATAATATGTAAATGGGCCAGGCTAAAAAGTAAAATGCACATGAACACAACTCCTGAGAGTATATATTTAAGAGTGTGAGAATAATACAGGATTTTCCAATAGATTTTGAAAATGGGAACAACTTTAAAAGCTTCACCTGCAAATCTGAGAATCTGAAAAAGTTTATAATGGGAGAATCTCTCCTTTAGATAATCAAGTCACTATACCATTAGTAGCATTAAATGTTAATATCAACAATTTAAATTATAGAAAACAATTGACAATCAATACAGATTTTCCAAGCATTGAATGATTAGGTATATTGGTTAGCAGATTAACTGCCACATTTTGCACTGAGAGAAGTTTCCTCTTTTTAAGGGTAGTTTTGCTAAGGCACATTACATAGTCAAATGAAAATATATTCAGATATGAATAACGGCTCCTAACAGCTCCTAATCAACTCAAGAATGGTTGTAGCAGGAATACT
>JANHFJ010000025.1:116958-131952 GCA_032468195.1 Cerberus rynchops | reverse complement strand
AAGATATAAAATTCTAGGTAGCACATTCATCTTAATTGTTGATATTCTCCCAACCAGAGAAAGTTGCAAATTCCCCCTTTTTGTCAAATCTGTCACTAATTTACCAATATTATACTGCATTGACACAATGTAGCTTGTCAATACCATCTGTATTTGCTTTAGGATTAAAAAAAAACCTGGTAGTACTTAAGTAGAAGGATTTAACATTTAACAGAGAAAGCCAAATGTTTCATCTCTCATACAGATAAATTGTACTATCTTCCTGGACACTCTTAAATGATGTCTATAAGATTCTATAAATTAAAAGTCAAATCTCTAGTCATATAGATGTTCTCACTACTACAATGACAGCTGGTTGGTATGTGTTCTTCCATATGAAGAGAGATATTTGCTTAAACAGAGGTTGACGCTGTTTTATGCATCCTTTTAAAGTATCCTCTATGCTTTCATTGAAGATCAGAGCTAATATGTTCTCTCTTGAATTTGATACTCCACCCATAATGAAGATATTGAGGTATTATTACTAAACAATTAATAGTTTAGTGACTCAAAGCCAGTAGCAAAAATTTTATTTATAGACTTAGTTGATAGGAAACTGTTAACATCCTTCAATGAATTTTTAATTTCATAGTGTTTCTATATCTCATACATATTTACATATATACATAATACATAATAAATAAAGTATAATAAATAAAAATACACTTAGTATCATACATTATGCTAGCTAGTCTTTCAGAGATGGTATCTCTATTCAGTTGATCTTTTATATTATGTTGATTAAAATAATAAAATATTGTAAGTTGGAAAATTTTCACTAGACTAAAAATGTCTGATAATTACACTGTTTTCTTCTCGTTATTGTAACATCTCTTTTAGAGAGGTTATTATTTTGCTTTAGTTTTTTTCATTCTTATAGAAACATTCAAATAATATAATTTGGGCCAACTGCCAAATCTTCACTAGTCTTTTGTATTGACATAACTTCATTGAAGCCTGAAGCACACTATATAAGATGTAGATCAAAAAAAGCACTGCAGAAAAATGTTTCATGTTCTCTACCTCTGAGATTAGCAATATTATTCAAACTTACTATTAATTTTATTTAATGTCAAGATTATCAGCATGTCAGAAGTTGTTTAGAGTTACTGGTTTTAATTCATTCAAGAAAGTTGTGTTACACTTAACTTTTTACATACAATCTTTTAACAAAGTAATCACCAGTTTAACAATAAAAATGATACAATTTTAATGGTCTTATTTTGTTTAAAAAAATCAGTGATCCTGTCTTTTGTGGAGTACAATGATTACACTGTTACACTGGAACATACAATTTATCTATTGTATTTCTCAATGCTTGTGCTAATCAGTACTGAGTCTTATGTCTTGTGCATCATTTTCTTTCTAGAAAATACTTCAAAATTGTGCCCTGCTGCTTTGACTCTACAAAACATTCTTTTAATGTCAATGTCCAAATAAAGAAGAAGAAAATCTTATTTAATATATACAAGAGTCTAGAATCATTATTGGGTAATGTCCAAATAATCTTTTTGATAGCTAATTGCTCTTGAAGAAATGCAAAAAAAAAAAAATCCCTGAGAGACTAGAAGAGTACAAAGTCGAATCTGGTTCATCATGTTTATTTAAATCTGAATTAATTTAAACCAAAATCAGAATGGAACAGAATCTTGGAGCAGCATTATGTCCAGAGATTGGGAGAGTGCTTTTGTTCCTGAGAAGCCCTCAGGATGTGGCTCTGGCCTGGGGTTAGTATGTTTGTGTAGTGCCTGTTGTGTTTCTTGGTATTGCCATGGTTGTTTTAATCCAGGCTGGTTTTTTTAATTATTTTATTTTTTAAGAGTCTATTGGAATGGGAACCCATAACATTTTAAAATAACTAATAAAACAATATATAAAAAAGATTAAGCGCATGAACTGAATAAAGGAACTTACTCTGATCTCTGGACAATTCAATGTAATCTATATTGATTAGTACTAATTTTGTGCAGACACAAGTATCCTTTAACTGATCAGGGATTGAACTGCTTTTTAGGTATCCAAAGTATGTATTCTGTCACTAACTAATTTTAGAGGTTCAAAACATGTATTCTACCACCGACTAATACAGTTATTGGATAATTCATTTTGATGCAGCCAATGGTGTTTTTCTCAATAGTAACTCTGCACACAAGATATATTTCAAACATAATATATTTATTTTTCTGTACAAATAGACTTTTCAAAATCAGTTGCAAAAGAAAGAAGTGTCACTCAAAAGGATCGACAGTATACATCTGAGTTTACTGTTTGTCTATTGAATAAATGTGGCTTCAGATAGCACAAAGATATTGAAAATCTAACTATAGTCCACTCTATTACATCAAATCCACTCTACTACTTATGAACAGAAGTTTTCTTTGAACCTTTTCTTTGAACATACTTCTATAGGAAATTCAAAAGCCTAATCAGATTACACTGGTATGATTTAATGCAAAAAGAAATATCAGCCACCAATCAATGTACAGAGAAAAATTCTAATAGTAAGACCTTTTATCCCCAAAGTCTAACACAGTTTTAGCATATGAACAAATTCATTTTTGAAAAAGTGATAACCTCACATTATCAGGATGCAATAATTTAATGATGAGTAACAGCACAACCACATCTGACAGTGTAGATCTTTTCAAGGTCTAACACTATCTCTCAATAAACAACCCACATACTTTATTCAGACCAACTGAAAATGTCTAAAGGACTATTATAGTGTTTATTACAATATTTAACATACATATCAAAACTCTAGCAAAGCCAAAATTCATGAAAGATGCCATGGAGTCAGAGATTCTTATTAGCTTACAAACTTACATATCCACAAGAAGCTAACACAATACTGATATCCAATATGGACAGTTAATTTTCTTCAGAAGCAATAATGTTTCCAGCAAGAGCACTTAATGCAAATATTTTCTGTCAAATACTATTACCTCTTTCATTGGATATGAAAGAACCTTAATGGAATGGGGGAAGTGAACAGATTATCTAGGGAAATAAAAGCAATACACCACAGATCCACACATATATAGATCATGGTCAAAAGCACAAAACTTTCCTTTTAAGAGCTTGAAAAAGAATCTTTTCTAGAGCTTCTAAGGTGAAAAGTACTGTATAGTCACATGATGTTTAAATAACAAGTTTTTGTTTACTTCAAAGCTTTTCAGCAATGGCAAGTGTTATTTGCTTCACATAATTCATCTTTTTCATCACAAACTCTACTCCATTCATAATGCAGTAGAATCAAGTCATTCTGAAATGCAAAAAAAAATCTAAAACTATATATATAAAACGTATACACATATAAAATATGTCTGTAAAACATTGCTTGATTCACGTTCATTTAGCAAGCTCTACAGTTAATACCTTTCCTGTGAAAGTGGTATATTTATTTTAGTCTAGTTTGATATTTTTTTACTGGTAATTATTTCTCAAGGTCAAGGATACCAGATAATTGATTTCTAATGTGCTGATTTAGCTAAAATGTATGTTTAGATGGTGACTTTCTACAAAAGACCAACAGCAAAAGGTTAGGGAATTGTTTATTAGACATTATGCAAATTAGAAGTCATATAATTTGAACTCTTTATTTAGATGCTGGTTTTGTTACTTTTCTTGCTGTTAATTAAATATTTTTATGAATAATCAAAAGATTAATAAAACTTTATGTTATGGATTTATATTCTCTTGTATCCAAAATGGTTCCTGTTGGATTACATATGATCTAGTGATTTATATTACAGCAATATACCAATGAAAATTAAGAACAATTTGCTATATCCCTTCTTCTTCAACTCATTCCATTTTATCATCTTTAACAGTATCCAGCAATTAATTTATACAACACTTTGGGAGTAAAATAATCTGATTTGACCTCTATATTCTTTATAAAAAGCATATGCATTTATCAATCTATAAATTATCTATCAAACTGGCTAAAATGACATTTATTGTTAATATTCCCTGGGGAAAAGGTGGAATCCATCTATAATGGATACAGTTGCAAGATCTTTATATAAAAAGCACTATCCTAACTTTTCTTTATATAAATGAATATATTCCTTTAATGAATAGACATGAATGAAACAGTAGCCATTGTTTATATTTGCAAATTTTGTATTTTACAAAAGAAGCAAATTGATCCGAGTTACTTTCAGTCTAATATTTAATCCAGTTTGAGAAAGGAAATCTAGATTTTCTAGATAGTAATCCTATAATTGATAATTTAGTTTGAAAATTACACCCACTTTGTTTTGAATTTAGGTTTAAACTGTTTAAACACATTACAAAATAGAATAAGACATGCGTTTCAGTGGTGCAGTGGTTAGAGTGCAGTACTGCAGGCTACTTCTGGTGACGGTCAGCTGTCTGCAGTTTGGCAGTTCAAATCCCACCAAGCTCAAGGATGACTCAACCTTCTGTCCTTCCAAGGTGGGTAAAATGAGGAACCAAACTGTGGGGAGCAATATGCTGATTCTGTAAATCACTTAGAGAGGGCTGTAAAGCACTGTAAAGCAGTATTTAAATCTAAGTGCTATTTCTATTATCAAAATTTTCTAAAGCACCAAATTCTCTTTTCCTTGCTATATTTTATTCTAGGTTTCATAATGTTTAGTTATTGTTGTACAATTTATAACAATCTTGTCTTTTTTCCTAGGATGATTGCTTTTCATTCCTTATTTTTATTTTTATAATGTTTCATCACTTTTCATTCTGTGTTATTTATATAAACAATTAAATTGATATATTAATGAAGCCTAAAGCTATTTATATTAGTAGCTACAACATTTTTTCAGTACTTCCCTTCCCTTTCAAATGTAAATGTTGTACTTTGCAAAAAGTGATCAGCTTCATTTTCCTTGGATTATTTATAAAATTTAACCTTAAGACTTCAGAATAACAAACATTTATGTACCAAAATACAACAAAGCAAATACTGCATTTTATAGGGGAAAAACATCTTATTTACACTATTGATATAACCCAGGGTATCTTGAATTTATAACACAATCAGGTGATACAGTTAAAAAGCATGGATATAAACTAATCAAGAGAGAACCAACCTAGAACTAAGGAGAAATTTCTTTCAGTGAAGTCAATTAACCAGTGGAACTGGTTGATACAGAAATTGTGGGTGCTGCATCACATCACCTTTAAGAAGACATTGGACAGCGATTTGTCTCTTGCTAGAGCAGGGGGTTGGATTAAAAGGTGCCCAACTGTCATTCTGTTATTCTTTTATCTGTCGCATAGGGAGATCTTGACAATTTTTGGTCTTTTTGCTACCTTTTCAGCTTGTTGATTCTCTTTTGCATAGTATGTAGAGACTGTTAATGTCTATGTGACTATTGATGGCTAATTTGTCAGAGTGCCATGCTTCTAGAATTTCCTTAGCATCCTAGGCCAAGCCAAAAACACTAGATGTAGACCAAGCAAAGTTCAAAACATCTCCCCACCAACAATCAGCACACAGATGAGCATATATTAACTCCAATATTAACATCAGATCAAGTAAACAATACCCAATGAAGGAACTGCTACACAAGCCAACAGTAAACAGTCCAACCAAAGAATCTCTAAGACTAATCCCACCAACACTGACAGGGAAAGCTACTAGAATATAAATTGAGAGCAAACCCTACTCGTTCCTAGCAGGGATGATGCTACTTAATTTTGCAAGAAAACTACCAAGCTCAGAGAGCACCAAGGATATTTTAAACCTGAGCTACAAATATTATCTGGTATTGATAACCCAAATTATTTAAGTAGGAGAAAAAAATCCTAACAAAAAAATACACACATTTTTGCTTAAAAGATAATTTCTTATCTCTATCCTTTCTTTAATTGTTATCTTAGGGTTTCTTTTCTATCTGTGCCCATAGCAGAGAGCTTCAAAAAAACCTCAAGGCTTCCTTCATGAACATTTTTGTTACTTTTGCCCTTTTGCCTGCTGTTAACCTATTCCATTAATAAAGAATTCTGTCTTTTAAAAAGTTCATTTCTACTTAATACATAGTTAAATCAGATTTTTACTACTTTACTGAAGTATTTCATACTAATTCCTAAATGAAAAAAGTTACATTGTGTGTCATATCTTGATTTCAAATTAATCTATTGATTCATGTATTGGATATACCTTAAAGGCATATTTTATTTATTAAAAATGTTAATAAAACATTAATGTAGCTATCAATCTTGAAACAAACTTTGGAGGCACACCAAGCAAAATGTTAAATTAAAATGTTATTCTAAAGAGATATTCTTTTTACTTTTTGCCATAATTTTATAGGCTAGTTATCTAAATTCTTTGGTTACTTTATTTTTCATTATATTTAAAATTATATTTTATTATTACATAATAAATATAACATATTTATTATGTTATTTATTAACATATTAATTTTAATGTCCTTGTTGACAAATGTTCATTAGTATTTTGCTCCATCCTTTGTTGGAAAATAAAATTTAATTGTACTTGTAATTGTAATGTTTAGTTTCTTCTGGTTTTCTTCAGTGTCCAACCTTCAAAGTTACATCCTATCATTTCTTTTGAAACAGCTATTGTTCTGAATTCTGGAAAAAAAGATAGGAGGAGCTTTACTTGCTAGCATGGAATACTAGCATGGAATGCAGCAAGTAATTTCATATTATCATATGGAGCATCATATGGCTTAGTTTTGAAAATGCATACATTTTATTTTAGGATAAAAAAATAAAATTATTTTTACAAAATGTTATCTCATATAGAATTGGAAAAGAATAGAATAAACGATTATCAGTGACTTTCTAAAAGAAGCTACACTGCACTTCTATTCAAACTCAAATCTCTCTCCCAGTTTCTTTACTGAGGATAAACATTCAGAATTTCCATTCATTTTCAATATTCAGATTTTTTTAATAATACCATTATCTTTTAGAATACTTTCCTGTTCCACATAATTTCTTTCCTTCTCTATAATATTTTAGCAACTATTCAGAATAAAATCAAATTCAGATCTCTATAGTTGGCAGCCAGAAGATCATTCTGTTCTCAATAGAAAGTAAAACAAATTAACAGGACTGGAGAATTTTGGAAGCATTGAAAGAAAAAAAATATTGAAAGGAAAAAATTTCAGCAAATTTATTCTTCTTCTTCCGGCTGTTCCCATTAGGGGTTGCCACAGCAAATCATCTTTTTCACCTAAATTTCAGCAAATTTATTAAGGGAGATTTTAAAGGATATAAAGTTGAAAGAAGAGATAATAAGACTTATACAGTATTTGAAAGTAGGTTTGATATGCTCTTTATACAATATTTGCCTAAATAAAATAGACTGAAAAGGAGTTCAAAAATACATCAGAAAGTGCAATAATGCCAATTAAAAAAGAGTACTGCTTATCCAGGAAAGGAATACGTAAAAACACAAATACATGTAGAAATTCAACTCAATTACTCTGTATTGAATGGACCAATCCACACAGGTCAGTTATTATTCATTGTTGAGATTTAGTCATGTGGAACTTCATGTAGATGTCATTTTAACCTGAGATAACAGGATTTTTTTTTATTGGAACTATTTTTTAAATCATTTTGTAACTTACAAAAAAAATATCTGCTTGACATATTAACTACCTGATATGTACATAGGAACATTTCAAATAATTATATGGTTAAAATGTATAATATTACTATAATTTTAGAAAGTAAACAAAAATATTGTATTTACTGTAAATGCTATTGTTACCATTATTAATTATTAATTTGTATTTATTTAAAATTCTTCTGTAACATTTAGTCCTACCAGTTCATCTATTAATAACCCACTTTTTCCCTACTTTTCCAGGGGACTGATCATGAGAAAGAACTCATGTTCCTCATGTCCACATTTTTTCTCCTTTTAAATCCTTTTTGCTTCAACCAAGCAGCCACCAGTAACTTACTACACCATATTTAAGGGTTATATAATGTATAATGTACTTCTATGAATATTTTAAGTCTTCCTATAAATCAACGATTTACCAGGGCTCTGTGTAGACACAAATACACACACAAAAAGAAAATACCTTTGACACTATTGTATGTATCCAGGAATAGAACCCTTTATTGCAAATAAAGGAAAACCCTTTGTATATTAGATTTTAAGTCTAGTCAGCAAGTGACAAAGGATATCATCTCCAACCTAAACTTTGGAAGTGGCATAACAAAATTTAGGAATTTCCAATTGGTCAAATACAAAGAATCAGCATGTCTTGGATATTTTATTATTTAAAGACAGATGAAGTGGGTTCTAGAATCTATAAAATCTTCAGTAAGGTAAGTCATAGCAATGAATTTTATAAGACCTATTTACATAGTCAGAGTACAGAATACGTTAAATCGCTGTTATATTTTTCTTGGTCTGCAACAATGCTTCAAAATATGTTACCAAAAGCAGTCTTTGTTTCTTATAGCAAAAAAACCCATTATTAAACATTTTTATAATTGGCAAAACGGACTGAAATATTTATATATTGTATATATGTGTATGTGCATGCGTGTGTATACACACACACACACACACACACACACAAACACAAACACACACTTTCACTACTAAATTGAAACAGCATGCATTGATATAAAATTTAAAGACATAATTGCACCTATTTATGTAGATATTGTGACTGATTCCCTGTTGCTGGATTATAACAAAACAGATGAAGCAGATTATTTAAAGAATTCTTCATAATAAAACTTCTTACTGTGATAGCTGAATCACTAGATAAGATACACAGCTCTCTATAAAGTGATTACTGGCTATGGGAAGCTTTCAATTTAGCTGAAAATGGTTTTGTGTAAGAGTGCTCAAGAGGCAGTTACAAAGGTTCTATTTAGTGCCTTTAACTTATAGTGAAGAAAGTGAAATTTCCAACAACCTCATTTATATCAAATCATTGCACTAAAGAAGGCTGGGTAAGTGAAAACCCAGTACCTCATTCCATAATCTTTTCCAATATTTCCAGGATAGTATTTGCTACAAAACAGTGAGAAAAAGTCAAGATTTAATTAGTTTAAATATACTTCACTCCATAGCATGTGATTGTAAGAATGCTATAACTAGGCTCCCTTATTTAGAAGAGTATTCTTCTAGCATATATTTAGAATTCAATTTAGTTATATATATATAACTAGGCTCCCTTATTTAGAAGAGTATTCTTCTAGCATATATTTAGAATTCAAATCAATGTAATGTAATGTGTACGAGTTCATATGAGTTTCAAAGATAATTTAATAAATCTTTTTCAGGTTGATTTAGATATATTTAAAGGAACAGAATTAAGTAACAGTAAATTAAGGCTTTATGTCAATTTAAGCCAATCAGTTTAAAATAATAGTTTAATACTATTACTGTGGATTAGGAAATTCTTATGGAATTTTCAGAGGGTTATAGCAGAAAAAAGCTAAGTATCCAATAATAACCTTTAGTATCCAGCTACAACAATCTCTCAAAAATCTGGAATACAGCCTCAGCAGGTCCTCCCTAATGTTAATGTTACAGAAATAAAAATAAAACCTTCAGGTTTTATGTAACTCTTGGTGAATATATGAACACATTTATGTCATTTTCTTGGGAACAATACATAGATAATTTTTCAAGGTTTTCAGACTAGCTATAGTTCTGAAATTTCCTGGATATATTTCCTACACTAAAATAGTTAAATAGGTCCATCCTCATAAAGAAATAATTGAAAGGTGATCACATTGAACTATATTCAATTTTCATTTAATTGTAATAAAATTGAGAAATTTAACTTTTTTTCCTTTGCCTTGGAAATAACAGAAAGTCCTATCCACAAATCTATGTTCCATACTGACAGTAAATCAATAATTTCTTCCTACATAGTTCTTATTAAAATGCCAATGTTATATATTATTTAATATTAAACACTTGCTTTAAATTCATTTCTCATGTAAGTGTTTTTAGTGATGTAATACACACACACACACACATATTATATATAATTATATATAATCACTAGGTTATTATTTATCATACCCTGCTTTTCAAATACTGAAATAATGTATTAGGGATATATGATGCTGTATTATTGACAATGTAGCCAAATAATTATGATTTGTTCAATGTGCTGGAATATAAACAAGCTTTTACCTGTGTACATATGCTTTCTCCTTGCATATTTAGTACAATTCTGCAAATCTTTAACATTATACACACACACACACACAGAGAGACACTCACAGATATGTGTGTGTGTGTGTGTGTCTGTGTCTGTGTCTGTGTATATGTATGTAATATATATATGTGTGTGTGTTTGTGTGTGTGTGTGTGTTTTCGTAGATATATATATATATGTATATATGCAGTGAATTAAAAAGTCTATATTGTACTCATATAGTAATATTATATAGATCTTTTAATTAATTGATACTCTTAAGCAAGAGAACATTACATTACAAACAACATAAAATTGGAATACAATGGCAAAAGGCTATTTTAATGAAAAATAGTGAAAAATGAAAGACCAAACTTAATGGAAACAGTAGTGGGCAGTAATAAAGTCGCATTTATGATAACTTTTGTGGGAGACAAATATTTACATATTAGGTGTTCAAGAACTACATGTATATGTCTCTTCTCAACAATTAAGGTTCATTTTAAGATTTCCAACAATCATAAAACTCTTATTTTCAAAAAAGAAAAGTTTTGATGAAATAACAAGAGACTATACAGAGGAAGGAATAATCAATTCAGCTATTTAAAAAGAAAATCAATGATTGCAGGAAGCCAAAACAACTAGCAAGTAGCCTCATATTGGAGAAATCATTTTAACAACCATTTATTGACTGACAATTAGCAAATAAGTCAAATAGAATCACATCCCAGTCATTCAATCAAATTGCTTTTATCCAGCTGTAGTTGCCACTACATACTCAACTTCTTCCTTTCCTATAGAACCTTTTCTTTTCAGTTTTAATTTTTTGGGGTATTTTAATTGATAACTTCCATTTCATTTTATGAAATAGAAAAGAAAGACAAATGAAGGAACAAGAGATAATACAACCATGGATGAAATAAGATTGCTATTCTTCTGCCCAGAATTATATCACTACAGCATTAACAATACACCAAAACCTGGTATGGAATAATTCAATAAAACTAATGCAATAAATATAATTACTTACTAAAATGATGCTCAATATCTATGCACAAAACCATTTTTATAATATATAATGTAATTTGCTTTTTATATTTTATATAGTTTATATTATTCTTTTAAATAACTAAAGGCAGTGAACATACTTAAAACTCCTTCCTCTCCTATTTTCCACACAACACTATGTAGTGAGTGGGTCTGAGAGTTTGTGATTGGCTCCAAATCACCCAGCAAGAATTCATACTTAAGGTTGAAACTAGAATTCAGTTTCCTGGTTTCTAGCCTGGGCCTTAATTATTATGCCAGCCTGGCTCTCCAATATCTTAATGATTATTACATAGGAATAAGGTTCATTAAAAATAGAAGAACTTCCTTCCATATGATACTTGTATAATGTTTATCCCAACTCTTCCCATGGCCTTGCATTTGGGGCAAGTACAAAGCAAAATGTACTTTTGCAATATCACATTAAAATGTTGCAGTATTTGAAGGTAAAATACATTTAATTTCAAAAATAAGTGGAAAGACTAATAGGCTGAGTTAAGATTCTAAGATATAATAGGATGGGTTTTTCAACACAGTACATGAGGATGAGATTAAAATAATCAAGTTCTTTGGAAAATGTACGATGTGTGCCAAAAATAATTTACATTAAATCTGATAAATTTGCATTAGTTAGCTTTGGATGCATAAGGTGGTTTATGACAATGGATAATCTTCAGCAGTTATACCTAGGAAGTTGGACAAGTATTTTTACTTCAAATACATCAAAATAATTTTTCATTTTAATACACTACTTCACCTTTTTAACTACCTACAACTAGTTTTTAGTTTAATTTGCTTTTATGGACCTGCTTAAAACCTTAATGCATTTTTAATATCTGTTTACTTCATTATGTGAACACATATATGCAAAATAGCTTGCTAGAGAGGATATTGTTTGTTTCCAAGATAAAAGTATGTGTTAAAGTATTTTCAAGAGTGCTTATATGATGGCAAAATGTATCCATGTGAAGTCTAACTTATTGCTATCAATCACAGTGAAAATCATGAAATTATTAGTTTATAAAAATTGATAATTTTACTTTCATGACATATGAAAGATACAGCTTTCCTAGCTGCTCATATCTGTTGCTTAAAATAGAATAGTTTGCAATGTACCATGAGCAATGAATTTATAGGGAATATTACTAATTTAAACAAAACAATATGCTATCAAGTTTACATTGTTATAGCATGAGGGAGAATCTAACAATACTTGATTCTCTCCTCTTATTTAGATAAAAATACAAATTACAATATGAATATGCCTAGTAGAACTTATTCCCATATAATTCTCAGTATTGTCACTGAAATTAATAGATTATCACTGAAATTCATTTTTGCAATAAAGTATTTGTAATTAATGAATTCAATTGAAATTCAATTTTCTGCTGCAGTCTGTGTTTAAGAATAGAGTTAAAGCTATCACTTTCTTATAATTACAATACCAACTGTTGCTTAACATTTTAGTTGCTACTACTATTAATAAATGCTTTTATTGATGGTTTAAGAGACTGAGTAAACTGTTCATAAAAAATTAGAGAAAGAGGAGTTGTCTTTTAACTGAATTCTTTGAACAAGCACTGGCATTTTTGTCCAATTGTTTATTATTATTGGCTAGTAGTTAGAGGGCATTGAATTGTAATCTAATACTTTTGTGCTTCAATTGCATCATAAAATTATAAGAGCTGTCCTGTTTGGTATCACACCAAGTATTTGCATACTAACTACCATTTGTGCAGCTTAAAGCACCCTTTGACTTTTCTTTTATTAGTAGAGATGAAAAGAAATATTTCATCTTCTTGTCTTGCTCATGTTTCTCAGAATCTTCTTTTTATCAGATCTTCTAATCAGAAGATGCCAGTACAAACTCTGGTTGTATGAACAGAATCTGTGGTGATACGTGACAGTGGGACAGAGTACTTATAACAATTTACAAAATAACTGCAGTAGTTGGACAAATACAGTACAAAGCCAAAACCAAAAAGACACATATTGCTTCTATACAAATCACATAAGTTCTTAAATATGTATTCTGGTAACCTACAATTTGAAAACATTTAAAGTCCTTTGTTAAAAAAACATAGCTTTTCTTCACTTTAGCTAAAAGATAATTACAATTATAACCCTAACCTTAACTATAACATCATATAGCTATGTCATATAATAACCATAATAAGAAATATTTTACATATTAGGAAGCAATCAAATAATTCTGCATATTTGGCAATTTATAGTTCGAAATCATAATACATGTTCATGTTGTCTTTCTCCTATTTTCTGTATCACAATATATTAATTAGTAATCTAGAAAAAGGCAGAAACAGAAGCAATAGTTAATATTTTAATTTTTAGAGTTTTTTTTTAAATTGAGCAGGGTAATTTACATAGTGTAGGAAATCATTATACTGTCATAACAGACAATTCTACTCCCATTATCCCTTAATTAACACCGAAACATTTAAAAGCTATTAGAATCCATCCTCAAGAGTTCTAGATTGTAAAAGTGCAAACCCTGCTGTCTGACAAAACCCATCTATGTTGGCATGCATGTGCATACACACACATATATATTCCAAATGTATGAGACACTGATTTCAATATTTGTCAAAATTGACTCTTTAAATTTCAATATTATCTATACTTTACAGATTAAGTCCCAGATACTACTTAAAATAGTGTAAATAGATAAAGTATTGCAACCACATTCTAAAATCAAATATAACTTTAAAATTGTTTCAAATGCAGCACCTGTACAATCTCACAGAAAAATCAAAGAGATATAACTGGCACCCTAACCAGAGTTCTATTTTGTAAAAAAAGAGCTTTGATTATAAATGATTAAATGAATGCTATATCTTTGAAGAGCTTTAATGTTTTAGAAAGAAACTTTCATATGTATGTATATATATTGTATATCTATTTGCCACACACTCTATTATTTCATCATAAGAAAAATAATTCAAATTATTTACCTTTATTGACCATTAACTGCAAAGAACTTATTTGTATCATTGTACCATTTCTTTTCAGAATGATATCATAGTAAATATATTTCTATTTGTTACCACTTTTAACTGATTTTGAATTACATCTGAATAGCCTGTACTTTCCATTTAAGACTCTTCACTATCTTACATTAATGTTTTGTTTAGTACTATACATCAAAATAATAAGTATATAGTATAAAAAATTTAAGGATTTCCCCAATGGTAGAAACCATCTAGGTGGTTTTATTGAAATAAGATTTGAAGTTACAGTCCCATGATATGAACTTTACTTTCACATAATGCAACAGCAACGAAATACCTAATGAACATGTATATGCATAAAATAATGAATTACAAATGCATGTTCTTAAATTTTACTGAAACTAAAATCCAGGCTTGTAACTTCTCATTTCAATCCCATATTCTAGGAACATTTTGTACAATTTATATCCTTATGCCATTACATAAGGATATGAATTAAATATGCCATTACCCTCTATTACCCCACTGAAAAGACAGTATCAGCTGGGGGTATCTCACCTCTTATTTTCTTACTTAAACCATTAAGCAAAACAGAGATACCCTTGCCACTTGTACTTATTCCTGAAAATTGTATTTATTGTATTAGTAAGGGTTTAAATTCGGAAAGATTTAAATTTAAAAAAATGAGAAAATATCTATCTATATTTCAACAGTAATAAATTTAAGAATAATCTGAATTTTTAATAAAAAGTTTTTACACTATTTTTTAATTTCTTTAAAAATAGTTCCTTGTT
>JANHFJ010000025.1:102791-116860 GCA_032468195.1 Cerberus rynchops | reverse complement strand
TTGTTCTATCAGTTGACAAAACTAGTTATCTTTTCTAATATTACTATAAAGAAGTTAAAAATTCACCAGTAGTATTTGTTATGCAATGGAAGAAAATGGCAGATAAAAATTATTGAAATAAGAAAAAACAATTCCATTCCTTAATTGCACTACAAAATTTACCCAATTTACCTGATTCATCCATCAGCTATTTTCATATATATTCTTTCCATATTTCAATTTCAATCTTTCCCTCAATTTGCAAAACAACCCTTCCATAACTAATTTTCCTAAATACTTTTACTGTTTAATTATATTTTAATTTTAAATTATAATTTCATAATTATATTAATTTTAATTAAACAGGATATATTGCAGAAAAAGAATGGAATAATGAATAATTTACTTTCTGTCAATGTAAACTTGAATGTAAATGTAATTCTCCTTACTTCTACCAATTTTCCCTATACACAAAACATACAAATCAACCAAAAAATAAAGTCTTTTTTGAAAAAAAAAAATCTGATTTAATCCAACCAGCATTATAACCCAGGTTATATGATGCGTACAATGTCATCAGATTTAAATGTTTTACGATCAGGAATTTTTATTATAAAACTGTAGACCTACTAGCTATTTCTTAGTACAATCCTTGCCTCCACTAATGTTCAAGAAGTCAGATTATTCATTTTTGGAATATTCTCCATTCAAGTCTTAATAGGTATTCAAAATTTAATCCCAGACATTCTGAATTGTATTGTTCATAACTTTTTCTCTAGAATAAGGCAATTGAAAAGTACAATGATAGCCCTCTAGCTTTTTCAGCTGGAATAACCAATACTTAATCTTTTAAATATTTGTGAAAATATCTAGTGGTTAAATGTTCATAATAATTATGAATCCTTTATCTATATAGTTAGAAATCCTGTTGAATTGAATTGATTTTTCATTAAGCAGAGATCAGATTAAATACACATGGCATAAATTTATCCCAATGGAAGTATTAAAATGTCATTCTTCCAACAAAATAAAAAAATATATGTACATACAGAACAATATCTCTTGTGTCACTGTCAGTCTTACAAGGTAAAAATATAAATCAGTGAAACTTTTTCCAAAGTAAGTGTTTAAGATAAAAACACTTAAGATAAAACTACTAAAAAGCAAGGGGTTTTTTTTTTTGAGAAAATCAATGCACACTTGATGAAACTATGATATAACAATAATAGCTTTTGTTTTAAAAACTTGCTTTTTACAGGGGTACCTAATCAAATAAATTGTCTTAACATGGGAAATGAAACACTGGAGTATTAGCTACAGGAATTCTGAATACAAGTATTTTAGGAATGAAAGCATAGAACATCTTTAAATCAATACAGGCTGCAAATCCTTCACATAATTACCTAGAAATAAAACTTAATAAATTTCTGAGTTACCATGCACAGGACTGAATCACAAGTTATTCAAACAATTTCACTGAAAGCAACTGGCCTGAAGCAGAAATTACTTGTGCTCTAAAGCCAGTTATCGCTGATGAAATGTATATAGAATGCAACTGTATTTCTAGTTTAAATCTGACCCACATTTAAAAATACATTGACAAAATTTAATACTGTTAATTTCACCTATGTCTTAACAAGACCAACTTTTACTATCTCTGAATAACTTTTCACTTTTCATCAACTTCTGCATATTGTAACTATGAGAACTATGTATGGTACTACTCAGGTACAGCACAATATGCCAATACATAGAAAACCATGGAAATATATTTTTAATATTCACACCAGCAAGGAAACAAAAAAGACTCATGTATTTCATTATCTTCCCCAAAAATTCTTATACAGCAGATGAAATAAAGTGGCCGAAGACACCATAACAAGTAGATTTGTAGTGGTCATGAGAATACACTGAGAATAAAAAAGTTATCTAAAGAATGTTTTTCTTAAGAATTCAAGCTGATATGTAATCCTTGAATTTAGGGTTTATTCATTTATTTATTTTTATTAATTTTATTTCATTAATTTCAATGGAATTAAATCCATTCTCATTTTTGAAAACATTGGTAGAATGCCATCTCAGCTTCACAGTTCCACTACCATAACTTGTTCAAGCAAGTTATAATTTAACTTTTGAAAATAATGTAGTGTTACATATTTAAGCAAAGAGAAACTTGGTTTCGACTATACCAATTTGAAATATACAAAATTCTTTCTCAATATATGTTTGAAATAGCTAATAATGCAATATATTTGTTTTTCCACTAATGTTTCACAAATTAGCACACTAACTTTTACATGCCCGTTTAAAGATTAGCTTTTACTATCCTATTTGATACAATAGGATACAACTTTTGAACAATAATCTTAGCAAGACCACAATTTCAGATAAGTTAGTTTTAGAAAACATAGATTAAAACAGATTTAAAAAGATCCAATTTTGTATGCCAGATTCCATTATCAATTTATAACTGTAAAAATCACTAACCAACATTTTATCAAATACAACTTCTAAAGGGAAAATAAAAACTCATAGATTACTAGTTATTAAGGGGCATAATTGTGTCAAACATTGATTTACATTATATCTATTGAAATATGGAATTAAAACATGTGATTAATTAATTATATGAAGTGTACAAACTTTAGCTGTTAAGAAATCAGATTAATACACTAACAAGGAAATAATTGATAATTAGCTTAGATTAGTAGCATTCATGTTCCATTGCAGACTAACTATAAAAACTTGTGCAGTTGTAATGGATATTAATAAAAAAACCTTCTGAATTAAAATTATACTCTAAGCTACATGAAGTTTGCATATAGATAAACTATAACAACTTGCTGAATATCCAACAGAACAAAAACTAATTTTCAACCATTTTCAGGGTTTTGGTAGCTTTTTGTTTTAAAAGTTTCTATTGTTGTAACATAGCAACCAACCTAATGACTCATTCTCAGAACACAGGATAAATTTGTGATAGCGAATTAAACAGTTACTGAATATAATCACTTAAAACCATCAGGAGCAAACTGGCATGCTTTCCAATTATACCTGCCTAAATTAGAGGCTCCTTATCTGATTCAACAGTTACATTTCTGTAGTTAGCCAAATAAGAGGGATGGGCTCCTAGAGCAAGAAACAGTACCTATTTACCAATGTTGTCCTATGCAACAGTTAATTGTACCATAATTGTTAGTACTAAAAAAATACACCTGAGACAGATGCAGTCCTACAAAATGTATTTCACATACAAAAATAAAACTATTCCAGGTATGTCATAACCAACATTAACAGCAAGGGCATACCCTCTTTTGGGGAAGCAGAATAGTATCCCCCCTTTTTTAAAAAAAATATCAGCTTTTTTTTACTATGATTACAGAGCAA
The DNA here is from genome assembly GCA_032468195.1 of Cerberus rynchops. Taxonomy (NCBI): domain Eukaryota; kingdom Metazoa; phylum Chordata; class Lepidosauria; order Squamata; family Homalopsidae; genus Cerberus; species Cerberus rynchops. The sequence continues at coordinate 113,494 of JANHFJ010000025.1, read as the reverse complement.
CTGTTCATTAAATGGAGAGCCTGTGCTGTGTTTTTCATTGCTCCATCTGCTGGATGTCTTTACAATATTCTTTTTTTATAAGGGGGTGGGAGGCAAGTACCATCAAGCAATTCAGCAGGTGGCTACAGCAATTTTTTCATCTGCTTTATTACTCAAACATTCACATAGCTTTATATTCTGTTTATTTTAAACTCATGCTTTTTCCTACAGAAACGTTTTATTCTGTATTTTAGTGAGTATGATCCACGTTAAACCCACTATAACCATTCAAGAGAAATGTACCCTTTAAAGCAGGCCAAAAACAGTTTTACAAAACGTAAATCCACTAGGAAGACATCTACCTGGCTGCAAACTCTGCATGCTTTTAGATGATTCCATCAGACTAAAGATGACATTACCTAAAGACATTAGCTTCAGACTCTGGATCCATGAAAAGCTGAAAGGGACTTTATAATTAAGACTGCCTTTATTGCGGTTAAGGATTCAGACAATTTACGTCTTAAAATTGGGGAAGGGGAGGGAGAGACAGATTATGAACAACCCCTCCCTTCCCCTTGATTAAAACGAAGGAGAAGCTACTAGGGAGGTCAAACTTCGCCACTCTAGCAAAACTTGCCTGCCTAAGCAACGGAACTGAACTCTCCTGATGGAGCAACAAGCAGAGTCCACTAGAAAGTGGGAATCTGAACCATCCTTATAATAGAAGGCACGAGCGGTTCCTACGGCGGGAGGAGGGTTTTGGATTCTCCTAAAGCGCAAACGCTTCACGCCGATCAGTCTCGCCCAAATGAGAAAAAGAGGTGGGGAACGGGAGCGAGAGGCAGGGGTGACTCTGCCAATAGCATGTGCAGGCAGAAGCAAAGTTTTGACACACAACCCGCTCCCTTAACCCGGGGTGGGGTAGGGAACGTCTTGCCATCATCCCCGCCCCATCACCTTCCACCAAGACGGAGCCACAGACGAACGTACCTGTGTCTGGGTCTGTGGCAGCCTTAGAGCAGGCAAAATAAGGCGCCCATCCGAGAAACAGCCGCAGCCTGGATTCCCTCAAAAGGCAGCTCTACTGGAGCCGCGGTTCAAAGGCGCAGATAGGAGCTGCCGACGACGTGCAACACGTTTGCCGAGAACTTCGCCGCGTCAGTCACGGGAAGAGATCCTCGCAGTCCGATCCTGTCGCTTGCGCGTCGGTGCCACCTTCGCAGAAGACGACCAGTTCTTCAACCTCTTATGGGCGACGAGGTTAGATGGCCGCAGACAGGTTTCCCCTTCCCCCAGCTCTCCCGCCCACCTCAGTCAATCCCACCCGCTCGCTACTTGTTCTCTCGCAGCTTCGGCAGCAGCTCCAATTGATTCCGGGCGCGAGAGAGGTGGGGAAACGGGGCAAAAATGGACTGTGGCGAAGGAGCCGAACAGCTCGGCCAGCGACAGAAAGGAAAAGAGCGCGACGCTTCTCGCAGCAGCTTCTTCCAGATGCTGGAGAGGCGAAGAGAGGCGAGCTGCTTTCCCAGCACCCGAAGGCTGAGCGGGCAAAGCAGGATACGCGCACGGTCTGCGGAGGGCACTGGCGTGCAGCAAGCAGCTCCTGAAAGCTACGAGCATTCAAGAACCGCTGCTGGTGGCAGCTTCTCTTTGCTTCCTCTTAGCCGGCAAGCTCCCGGCTGCCGCTTAGTCTTTGCGGTTTCTCTCATTAACCTCCTCTGGAGCTGCGCTCCCCACAGAATGCCCCTTAGTCACGGAAGCGAGTTTGCCATTGTTAATGGAAGGATTTTAGCGATGCGCCGGCAGGGCTTCTCTCGCGCCCTCCCGCTCATGTGCCTTAAAGGTATACCGCGGCTTGGCTTCTCAGCGTGGCGCTTACGTTTGTGAATGGGCTACATAAACCCTTTCAGAGAGGACACCAGGAGCACGTGACGATAGGAGTGGGCTCGTTTCCCCTTGCCACGCACGCGTGCGTGTGTGTGTGTGTGTGTGTTGTTTCTGGAAGAGTAAAGGCGGGCGGGATTACCCAGAGGAGCCTGGGAGGACAGGTAAATCGTGTTTCCAGGTGAGGGAACCGTGGGAGGAGAGCAGCTGTAGTAATTTAAGCTGATGGGAAAGAAGTTGGACTTTTATAAAGAGCAGGGACGCTGAGTGTCTAACTGCAGCCGCTGTGTGCCTAAGGTTGCCGCTTGATTTTGAAAAGAGGGGAACACTTGTTGAATTTTTTGAATCAACCAGTAAATAGTCTGTACACACTCGCGCTTCGTTTTTTTTTCCTCCCTTTTTCAACGGAAGCTGTGAAAGACTGAGTCAGTAAGAGGCAGATTCCCTGCTTAAATCAAGCCTCCCACTTTTCATAGTCTTTTATCACTTTTAGGAATGCATAAGATGCTCTTCATACTGCTAATGAACTATGCAATTCATAATATTGAAAAATCTGGAATTATAGAGCTACTGAAAGGGGAAACTATGTTATCTATGTGTAAACATTGCAAACTGTTGATCATTGAAGGGTCAATTGTTCTGTATTTCAGGTTTGTTGGGCAGGAATTGTCCCAACTAAATTAAATATGCAATGTTGATTTTATTCAGTGAGCCAAATCCAAAAGTGACTTAACTGTATGAACTCTGGTCTGCAAATGATTTCTCTTTTAGTAGCTTTATAATCCATATTTTCTGGCATTCTGTCCCTCAGTTTTTCCCAAATAACAGTCATACAGGAAATTGTAAACAACAACAAATGTTAATGACTTTCCATGGTGAAAGGTAGACTTAAATCTAAGTCTCGCAGGTTTTGGTCCAACATGTTAACCACTACTGATATACATATTTTTTGTGACCAGGTTACTGTAGTTTGGTCAATAAATGATTGAATAAGCTTCACAAGCCATGTGAGGGATTTATTAAAAAGTTAAAGATGGAAAGTATTCCTTATTTCTCTGGATGACTGTCTACTTCAGCCTGTTGTACCCTATGCAAAATATACAAGCAAATAACAAACTTTAAAGAGGTGGATACTTGAACATCTGGAGATTAATACCACTGTTATTCCGAACCTCTGATAAAATGAAGGATTATTGGTCAATCTTTTTATATTTTATTTGTTGGCTTGTTATGTTTGAGTGAACCCAACTAAAGTTTGGTCACGAACTATGATTTATACATTAATATGTTGCGGAGCCAACTTAATTGTTTATTCAATTGAATGTGGTTCAGCAAATTTACCTTAACCAAACTGTCTCTATATAGATTATCACACAATATTATAAGCTAAAATGTAAAATGTGCTTGACTATTTTTTGGCTCAGCGTGCTATGTCACAGCTGATTTAAAATTCTGAATTCATGGTTCGAGGTGCACAAATCTAGTCAACTAAAGAGTGGACATGGTGAGCACCTATAGTTTATTCACTCTCATGATGTGGTATGCCTCTTGATCATGGAAATATCATTAGATATCTTTTTCTTTTGCTGAAGTTATTTCCCTATACATAAAAGTTACTACTTGGAAAACCAACTTTCTGCCCTTCACAAATGGCAAGAGGAAGATAGTGTTAATCTTAGCAGATACTATTTTCACTTGCTTATTATCTGTCTGTTACACAAACTGTTCATTTGTATATTCATATATGTTAAACCATGCTTAGTTGTAGCTCAGTTGTGATATTGCATTGTGTAATGTATGGATTCATTCCTGTTCTCTGTTGAAAGCACAAGGAAATATTGAGTTTATTGGCTGATCCAGAAGGAAGACAATGAGCAAAAGAAGATAGTGAGCTCCTCAATCAACTTTTCAAATGGCTTGATGGGCAGCCTGGTGTGTTTGTTTATTCCACCATTTTATTTACTTGCTTCTCACACTGGATAATGTTGATATAATTGAATAATCTTGATATAACTGAGTAAACTTTATCACATTATTCAGCCTAGTTAAGCAAGTGAGAAGATAAGTTTTGTGCTATTTAAGAGATCAATACTTTATGCAGCACTGTTCAGTTATCCAACAGAAGCTATTGTACTTAACTGCTTCTTAGTTATGCTATATGTCTAATCATCTTTGTTGCAGATTCCAGAAAAGGTGAGTAGCAAATTGAAGTATCCATGACTTCCCTGTGCATGTTTCTTTTTGCCCTGTAGAAGAAATAAGTGAAAGTAAGCAATCTTAAGTTCTAATAGTGAAAGTACCTCTTCATCTTTTTCAACAAATCTGAGGAAAAAAATATTACTGCTTACTGTTAATTGTTTGATTCTTTTTTCTTCTCACCAGTTGATAGCCTTGTATCAAAATAAAAATAACACTGTAAGGAAGTAATACATTTCCCTAGAACATTAGATAACAATACACTTTTTGTGTAATAAAAAAGGTATTGGACAATCCTGAGGTATAGTCAGATGATCAGAAGGGATAATAATAAGTATAATGTTAAGTGAACTGTGAAGGGTAAGAAATATAAGTAAAATGCAAATAAAAGTATATAGGACACTTTTCTACATATTGCCTAAAGAGAAGGAGGAAAATGTGACAGTTGTCTGGATTATGAAAGGCAAGAAAAAACTGTGGAAAGAGATCTTTAGCATGGAATTTGTCAACATGGCTGAAAGGATTAAGATAGTAGTGTTCTAATGCCAGTTTCATAACAAAGTCATGATAATGTAAAAGACTGTGAATACCAAAGCATATTCAATGAAAGTAAGTTATTGTTGTTTTAATCATTTAGTTATGTCTGACTCTTAGTGACTTTAGTACTCTCCATGCTACCCATGTTTGACATTCAACTTTATATCAGATTTGATGTTATCAAGTAAGCATGCTTTTTGCTTGCCCCTTCTTCTTGTTCCATTAACCATTCTTAGCAACATTGCCTTCTCCGGTGAATTTGCACACATGACCTGACCAAGGTAAATTAGAATAGTGTTATGATTTTAGCTTCTAGTGATGTGTCTAGTTTTATACAATTTAATAGCTCTCTGTTAGTTATTCTGGCTGTCCATGGTATACCAATCATTTATGCCAGCATCACAATTGTTGTTATTAAGCATAGGATATTTTACAGAAGAGTAAATGTAGAAGCAAAACATATTAAGTGATGGCTAAAAAATACAAGATCCCACACAAAGGCTGTGATTATATGCATATTAACTGACCTGCAAGTACAGGTCACCTCTTTACAAAACAATAACAAACTGTTTTTCATTTCTAAGAAATAGCAACCAGGTTTCACAGATGAAATTAGAGAAACAAATAAAAACAGCAATTCTAAATATACTTAACTAACCTGTCATAACATAATTTGATTTATTCTTGAACAAATATGCACAGGATTGTAAGAAATATATTTATAAGCTTCCACAAACTAGAACTTCAAGCCAACATCACTGAATAAATGACACAAATCCTTAGGGGAGGAGAAAATTGCCTATAAGTACAAAGAAAACAAAAGGCTATGAAATGCAAAATTCCAATAAGCCTCCAATATTCTTTTCCAAGATCAAGTGTATACAAATGTCACCTTATTCTCTCTCTCTCTCTGTCTCCCCCCTCTCTCTACACACACACACACCACTATGGGACAGGTGTATCATAACTTATTGATCTCATTGCTTCTGTTTTTATTGTTTATTTTAAGCTTCTATGTATGTATAGATCTACACTGTCCATCTCAAGTTACTCTGGGCAGGTTACAAATAAAGCTATAAAAAGGCATATATTGAAAATATTAAAAACAGTTAATTAAAAATTGTAAAAGTTAAAAGGCTGTGCCATCAAGCCACCAATCACACCTATGATTTAATGCCAACCTTAGATCTCCTTATAAGCTGATAGAGCTAGGTCTTGGTGCTTTTTCAAAAAGTGGGTAATGCTTCATCTCTTCCCCATACAAGATGTTCCATGGCGTGGGCCACCAGCAGAGAAGGCTCTCTTCCTAGACCCCACTAGGAAAAATTATTTAGCCCATTGGGTCTGTAATATACTGTACCTGCTTGATTGGTAAGATGGGTCAATGAGATAGAGATAATTCCTCAGATAACCTGGTCCCATTCCTCTTAAAGTTAGGGAAATACCATAACTCTTAGCTTTCTAGAAATAGTTGAAAATTGATTTTTTTTATAAACTGTTTTGAGATTAAAACCTCTTACTACTGTGATCATGTTGTTTTAAATAGTGTTTAAAGTTTTTATGAAATCTTTAGAAGTTATTTTGAAATCCACCCTATTTGAGATGAAGATGGAAAAACCTTATTAACAGAGGGCCCAAATATCCAGAGTCCCTCACTCTTGCTGAGTTGAGTTAAAGCCCATTGTGGCCCATTTAATTCATACAGCCTCCAAACACTGGGGAGGACATTCACAGCACCCCTCAGGTAGTTCAGGATAGAGAATATAAAACTGAATATCATCAGCATATATCCCAAACCTTAACTGAGTCCTGATGTAACCCATAAAGAAGGATTAGATTTCCCCCTCCATCAGTAATAATTGAAACCAACCTCAGAGGAAAGGGAAGAACCAGAACAATGCAGTATTGTCCACCCCTAACTCTTCGTGCAGAAGTATGCCATAATGGGCTGTTATCAAAGGCCCTGTCCATTTCCTCAGCTTTAATGATATTAGATTCACCTCAGATAGCCCTGTAGGACACTCCCAAAACCATTGATTCTGGCCCAATGCCAGAATCCAATAAACAATATGAATGATTTAATCTATAAGATGCACAGCATACTCCTCAAGCAATTCTGTAGGTGAAGCTTAATATTATTCTCTTCAGGGAGAGACTTGGTTACTCAAAACAATCAGGACAGACACCTGATCCTTTCACCAAGCAATCTAATAATCCAGCCACTATTGCTGCTGGCTCCAATCCACCAGGATTACTTCTCCAAACTGCAATCCAGGTAAGGAGATTGGCTTTGGGTGCCACACATAGTTACTTCCCAAACCGTCTTTAAGCCCAGCTAAAGATATAAATTGCATAAGCTAAAAAGAAGCCCAGTCACGAACTACCCAAAGCATCATTATCACCCTCCAGAATAAACCAATAAATTGCCACAATATATTAAAATCTTCCAACAACAGGACCTGTTCCCAGCACATATTCCAGCTGGACACCATGCTGGAAAAATATATTTTGCAGTATGCTGGAGCATATATTATGTAATCAAATATATAGATCCTGAAACTTTCAGTTCAGTTTGTTACAACTCCATGAGGCATGGTTTGGAGTAATAGCTCCTTTGAAGACAATACAATTAAAACACATGGTTATAAAATCTACATGCTGATTTGTCTGAGAAACTTTCACAGTGAATGAAGTAACTTTTTTTTTTTCCTTAGCTTCCAGTTTAAGGAGAATGGTATTGCCTGGCTTTTTTCTGACCACAAGTTCATAAAATAGAAGTATATATAAGAAAGGTAATGTTACTCCAATAGTCCAGAAACTATTGTATATGCCTCTATGCTTAGATACATTTCAGGATTTCAACAACAAGATATAAGTTTTGATCTCTTCATTTTTATACTTATTTTACTGATTAATAGTTTGATTACTAATTTTGGCCAAAAGATTTCTAAGATTGACTGTTGACAAAACAGTAAACAAACTGGCATTTACAATTACACCTGCATAAAATTAACAAATAAATATAGCTATTTATTTTTTCAGGTTTGGTAAATTTCAAAGGAAAGTATATTTCCTTACATTAAAATTAAAACTAATTAAGATATGTAATATTTCATGGCTTGTACATTGTTATGTATTACTTTTAAAATAAAAATATCTACTTTAAGTGTGTGTGTATGTGTGTGTGTGTGTGTGTGCACGTGCAAACATGAACTTGTCTCAACATATTTATTTAATCCTTACGTATCTCCTGTACAGATTCTGGATATAAAAGCCTGCTTTGTTTGCAAATTGTGTCAAGGGAAATTTGTGGCAGTGAACCATTTGTAAAGTCTTTATGCAAAAAGCTTTATTTTATTTCTGATTTGCAAAATATGAAAATGGAATAAATTAACTGGATTTTTAGAAATAGCAAAGTCAACTGCAGGAATCACCATAACTTTTACTTAGCTATTCTTCAGGGTTGACACACTTTTCTTATTTCAAAATACAGACCAAGAATTGTTTGGTGTCATTAATAAAAGTTCAGAATTAAGCAACAATTTAGCCCTTTAATTTTCCTTTTATTAAATATTCTATATCTAATTGCTTTTGTTGGGGTAATCTGGCTTAATTGTGACAACAGAAAGAAACAGCACTGGGACAATGTTCTGTAAGGTTAATAGAATGTATTAACAATTCTTTTTTCTTCCCAGATCTGTAAAATTATTTATATAGATTATTTAATTGGAGTGTAGCATTCATGTATCATTTCAAGAAACACTGCATGAATAACCAAAAGAGTTCTTTCATCTATCTAATAGTGAGTTTACATAGATTTACTTCTTTAGACAGAGAACAAATGGTTCAAACATAACTACATACCTCTCAGTATAGTCAAATAATGAACTAAAAAAAGATCAATGCATTTTTTTCAGTAATAAAACACATTGTCAAATGTAAAAAAGGCCTTTTTATCTAAATAAAAGGTCATTTGTTGACTTTTTGACATTTTTTTAATAAAGGTATTCAAAAGGAAATGGTTCATGATCTTAACATACTTAGAAATCACTTCTCAAAGGAGTTAGCTGTACTTGTCAATCTGAGTGGTCATTGCACTTAATAGAAAGCATTAAATTGAATTATGGAAAATCCTTTGGGTTCAGCTAGCTTATATTAATTTATAAAATATCACAAAATGTTATGTTATGAAGAAATCATACACTTAAAACTCATTTAAATAGATGCAATTTCACCTTTCATGTTACCAGAAAATGGAACATTTTATCAAAAATTAAACAGGGAAATCTAACACTAGATAAATGTTAATATTTATATTGGTATAATTATAACTCTGTTTATTGCTGTTTATTTTGAAATCCTATGTACTTGCACAAATTCTTTTTATTTTTCATTGAAAGGCAGGCAATCAGTGGATGATTTCTGCTTTCATCATACTTATAAAATAAGTAGTGGCCACATGCTTGCAACTGTGCAAGACTTGTAGATGTGTTTGTGTTACTATACTGCTCTGGTCAGCTTAACACTCTCCCACCACTTACCTTCATCCCCACCAATGTCACTGTAATTAACATAAGCACAAATTTGACTTTTTCTTATTAAGAAAACTATTTTCAATTCACAGGTTATAAGCAAAAGGTAGGTAGTAATATACAGGGTTGCTAAATCCATTACTATTTTAAAATGCATTTGCCACTAATATGAAGGAAGTTGTTTAGAACACCATGTGGACAGAACCTCTGCTCTTTATTATTTCAATTAAGCCTGGTAGTCATCTGTTCGTTTATTATTTAATCAACATATATGGCACCCAAGCCACCCATTGCAACTCTGGGCAATTACTTAAACTAAAGGCTGCTCTGCACAACCAGGGCATTCAATTCAGAGGAGCTACTATTTTTTTAAAACCAGGGATGATCAAATTCATCCTCCACATGTTCCCAGTCCACAGAGAAACCAATCTCCACTTGTTTCTTCCAGCTACATGTCAAAAATAGTATTTGCTGACTAGTGTAAGGTCAAGTAGTGTTATACTCCATTATTGTAGGCAGCCTCTTCCACTCTGCTTGACTACTACAAGCTGTAGGGAAGGAATGTCTTCCTAATCACTAATTCTGCTTTCCATCAGTATTGCATCCTGGACTGCTGAATGATGAAGGAATAGATATTTGTTTATTTAGCTTATTTAGCTGGTGAAACAATGGCTATTAACTGGTTTTCCTTATAGCCCAAATGACAGGAAACATAATAATGCTGTGATATTTTGGTTAGTCTTACTGATGTGGATTCCCCCCCCCCTTTTTTTAAGCAAATTAAATAATTATCAGTTTCTTCTTTAACTCAAGTCCCAAGAACAACAGATGTCTTTCTTTCTCTGTACCACTTACTGCTTCATGTAGATAACCAGTACAAGAGGTCTCAGTAAAGGGAGGTTCAACTAGAAATCCTCTGAGGACCCTTCCAATTCTATTATACTATGCTCAGTGTTAGAGCTGCTTTTTTCGGCTGTTCCCATTAGGAGTCGCTACAGCGAATCATCTTTTTCCACCTAACTCCTCCATCCTCAGCATCCTCTACTCTCTCCCTAATTAACTTCACGTTCTCCTTTAGAACATCTATGTATCTCCTCTTTGGCCTTCCTCTTGGCCTCTTGCCTGGCAGTTCCATCTCCAGCATCTTTCTACCAATATAACCACTCTCCCTTCTCTGCACATGTCCAAACCATCTCAATCTGGCCTCTCTGGCCTTGTCCCTAAAACAGCTGACCTGAGCTGTCCCTCTGATGTGCTTATTCCTAATCCTGTCCATCCAGGTTACTCCTAAAGAGAACCTCAATATCCTTATCTCTGCTACTTCCATCTCTGCCTCTTCTTTTTTCCTCACTGCTACAGTCTCTAGCTCATACAGAATAGCTGGTCTCACTATTGTCTTGTACATTTTTATTTTGATTCTTGCTGACAATCTTCTGTCATACAACACTCCCGACATCTTTCTACACCCATTCCAACCTGCCTGCACTTGCCTCTTCATCTCTTTTCCACACTCCCAGTCGCACTGGACTGTTGATCCCAAGTACTTAAACTCCTGCACCTTCTTGACCTCAGCCC
>JANHFJ010000025.1:70269-80698 GCA_032468195.1 Cerberus rynchops | reverse complement strand
TTCCTATCAGCATTTCACACAGCTGAGTCCAGTTTGAATATAAGAGAAATTGAAAAAATCTTTATTCTTTTACAAGTCATAATTAGTGTACATTTTGAAACATCCTTTCATTTCCGTACTTTCTTTTCTGTTGTACTCCTTCAATCAGGAAAATACTGAACATGTATTTAAAATGCATAATTTCTTCTTTATTTTGGGCATTTCTTTCAATTTCTTATTGTCTCTTGCAGTAAGCAGTGAGAATTTTAATACTGTGCAATGGAAAACAGTCTGGGTCTCTGTTTTTTTATGCTGTGTTATGCAGAAGTGTGTTACTATGGTAATATCTGAACAAAGAAAAAAGAAGACTTGAAAGTGTTTATTAAGATCCAACCCATATCAGAATTAAATGTTGATTCATTTTCAGTGGTAATTAACCAGTTTCATGAATTTTGCATGGTCCTTTCCTACAGCAAATACTTATAGTAGATTGCCCCTGAACAATTCAACTTGCCATTCACTGAATTTTAATAAATGCCTCCACTTTCAGCTATTAAGTTTTTCATTTTCCTCATTCTTTTCCTGCCCTGTATTGTAGAAGATAGTTTCATATGTCAAACGTGCATATACTTTTTAAAAACAATGCTATGTTTAAGTGTGCTTTCTGATTTTTTTTTCTTTTCTGTCTTACTGGAGATAGGTCATTTGAGAATTTATCTCAATTTCTCTTGATGTAGTTTTTCAGCTTACTTTATTTTTAGGGGAAACAGAATACGCTTTCTCATATAGCTGTTGTTTTTATACATCTTTCCAACATTTGAAAGCTTTTCTGTTCCTAAAGAATTCCAGTTTCAGAACACCTATCACCATGGTTTCACATGGGATGTAATTGAAACGTGAGATGTAAGCACTGAACGTAGAAAGCAGGTGATTGTCCAAAAGTCCCACACATTTTTTTGGCCACTTCATAACAAAACAAATGAAAAAAGATCTATCTTTCATTTATGTGAGTTACACTTAGGTTCTCTCATTCTCTGAAACAGAATTGGAAAACGTCTTATTTTCATCATTTGAAAATGATGAAGAAGTTAAAAGAAAAAATCGAGGATTTTTTTTTGCACAGCACAAGTGTTTGATTAGTATTAATCATATATACCATACTTATTTAACAAGCAGCAACTAAATATGAGACCTGTGTTAGTGCAGAGAGCAACAAGATAAATGTGAAAGGAATCAGGCAGCTTTTTAAGCAGCTCTTAATAAGAATGGACCTAAAATTTGCTGATCCAGTGTACTAATACTTTTATTATGAATTACAAAATGTTTGTAGCAAAAAAGGGGGATCAATAAATATTCCCTATTGTCCCAATTACATTTTTTTCCTGGAGATGTCATAGGGATATATTTGTTATATTATGATTTGGTGGGATTCAGAAAGCCTTTAGAGAGAGAGATTTTAAATTTGAAGTGTTTATGAGATTAAACTAAAGAGTTTCCAAGACACAACTTTTATTTATGTTGGCTGATGAATTTATTCAGTATCCAATACTCATTTCCAATGGTTGCCAGAAGCCATTCCCTTAATCCAAGAAGAAATTATATCTGTATTTTTTCTTCATTTCATGTCCAAAATATAATAGAGCATTAGCATAAAATAAAGTCTAGTATATCTATTTTTTTTCTTTTTCATAGAGAAAAGAAACTATTAATGCTACTCAGTTTTAATAGAAATTCTATATTTAAAATACTGATTTACCTAACCCTTGTGATAGAATTTTAATTCATTGCTTTATTAAGGGGACATAATTTTGTTAACAAGTATAAGAATATTTCATTACTGCAATAAGATTGCTAATTACGATGAAGTTGGCATTTTCCTCTGTTTTGTTATAACATGATCATTGCATATGATAGTTTCATATAGATCAGGTGCTGACATTAACATTTCTGCTGTTATAAACCCTGTGAAACATATGTACTTTGCTGAACACTAGCCAGAAAACCAATTAATATTGTGGGGAAGGAGAAAGTAACTTTCTTAAAGGTTTCTTTTTTAAAATAAGGGCATTGCCTAAAATAAATAACTTCAATTAACTTTTACAAAATGACCTTATGTAGGAAATTTAACATGCAGGATTATAATTGCTTCTCTTTCAGGTAAGTAATCTTCCTTGGATACATTACATAAAATAATTTTAAAAGGATGGGTTTATATACAAGAATATTTTCCATGCGGGAGGAGGGATACTCTAATTAAAGGGGAGTTGAGCATATAGCAGGACACTTAATACAGCTTCTTCCCTTCTAGAAGTGTGCAGTTTTTCTATCAGTTCTATTAACTGATATAAAACTTATGCTTATAACATTACCCATCATCTTGTCCAGTGGTGAAATTCAGCCTGGTTGCACCGGTTCTACCGAGCTGGTAGCGGTGATGAAGTTTGGCCCTGCCCACTCACCCCTGCCCTTTCCTGTCCTATATCTCCTTAATATTTTTCTTTTTTACCCACCTAAATTGTGTGGATCAGCCATTTTGCATGCCTCCACAGCCTTCCTAATCACCCGGGCTGCCTCCAGTAAGGAAAAACATGCATTTTAGAAGCCTCTCAGCAGCGCAGTTGGCATGCATGCCCGCAAAGCACACACACACCAAACCAGTAGCAAAACCAGTTGGATTCCACCACTGATCTTGTCCAAAGAATCTTTTAGCAAATTAAAGTACCTACCAGAAGCTGTCTGGATTTGGATGCTAAACAGCATCAGAGTATCATTAGCATTTGGATAGAATTTTTAAAGAAAATACTCAAATAAAGGCTAGATTGGGAAAACATGTTAGAAGATAGTAACAAGCCACTTTCATAGAGCTGCCAAGAAAATGACCTGGGTGTGTCCATGAAGTCATCATGAATCCAAATTAACTTGACTGTGACTTTTCCTGTATCTTTAAATGGAAATTAATATTTCTTCTTTTGTGAAGTTATGGAAGCCTTATCTTCTCATATCAATTTATTGGGTAAGTGACAGACATTAAAGCTTCATTTTCAGCTATTCCAATATATGTGTTCTTCTACATAATACATAGGAACACTACTGATATAAAAATGCCCTAGGGCTTACAACCTTTTAACCAACTTATTCTTATTTTTAAATATATAGTTTGCAGATTCATCCACAATCTTCTTTATCTGACAAATTCTAATAGAGATATTTGATTTTAATGTGTATTTCTAGCTTAATCGGGAGTGAAAAAATTGTGTTGTCATGGTTTCTTTCAGTTTAGTGGTTTGTAACAGGTTTTTGTGATTAATGATCTACCTATTTTTTAAAGCGTTCAGAATACACAATTGATTCTGAAAATTGTTTATTTCTTCACCAAGGATGTTAACATTTTAATTTATGAACCACTTTAACATTTACGAAATCAGCATTCCTTGGACCAAGCATTCAGTTTCTTGCATTCTGTTGAAACTAATTGTAGATGAATGTGTTAGAGTCAAGAAAAACATCTTACAAAACTTGCAATTCTGTCATACAACTTGTCAGAATTATAATCCAAAGCTACTAATACAGGAGCAGAGGCATGTGCAGGATATGATGATTTTCAATTAGAAAGGAAGACCTACAACTGGATGCTGTTTTTTTCCCTCTTCCCATGCCCCTGATAAAGTTTATCACAAAACAACCTAGTCCATGATTCTTCTTTTGTACTTAGGGATGCTCCACTTCTTTCATTTCAGAGGCCAGAGTTCTTTCATTTTTAGTTTCAAAAAACTAAAGGGAAATTTAGGTTCCTCTTTTTCATCAGGAAACAAAAGTGCATTCAGCCAAACATGATCTTTTTTCATAGATTTATGCTAAAATACATGACAATATTTTTCAGTAACTGAATGTTCAGAGAAATGGAGCCATTTTATACATCAATATTTAATCTACATATTAGGCAGTTTTCCTGCTTTGGGCTATAGTTACTTGGCAACTAATTTCCACAGCATTATATGTCAAAATGGCTGCAGTACAATTTAATTAATTTAATTTTAAACAAGCACACAAACAAGTAAGCTTTGATTCCTGTTTACTTAAAAATGTGAAGGGCTTCTCTTGGAAACCATCTCTCAAGCTCCCACATTTCATATTGGAGATCTAAATGAAAAATATCCCTAGCCTAGCTTGAACGGGTTGTACAAGTATCAAGTGATCCAGGATTCAAAATATCTAAACTGTTATTAGAGCTTTGTTTACATCTATTTTTTTTTTAAAAGTATTGTTTCTTATAAGATTGCTGTCTGAATGTTTGAAGGCTAGTAAGAGGCATGCACATGTGCGAGTGTCCCTTTCATTCTCCACCTTTTGCTTTATGCATATTCAGGCAAATGCCAGAGCAGGGCTTTAGTGGATGTAAATCTCTGTGTATTTGTGGATTTGCTCACAACTGCCAACTAAGGACAGTTCAGCCATTTCTAGTTGACATGGAACATTACTCAGTGAAATAATTCAGCACAGACTTCTATCCAGACCATGACCTTTCCTATGATTTAATGAGGTAGTTAATAATAGTGACAAAGTAAATCTTGTTGCTTGTAATTATTTCAGAAAACAAACCACTGTTTTTAACTCAATAGATCTTGTTAATATGGATACAATCACAGACTATTTGGTAGAAGGATATCACTAAGTAAAAACTTTCTCAGAGAAACCTAATTGGAAAGAAGATTTTTCACTTAAATTAATTCTCAGGCTTACAGTTGTATGTGCATTCTGCTTTTCAGCTACTTCCCATCAAATCAGTACTTTTCTATCTAATGCATTTTAATATTGTTTAGTGCTGTCATATGTCACATTTTCCTATTCCTTTAGCAACTTCTACCTCGTAGTCACTAGGGAGTTCTTGTACACGTAAGATTCCTGTACATCTGTTGATTACATTACAGATTGAAATGAAAATCTAGTTCTTATAAACATTAGGCAGGCTTGTGAGTGGCAATACCTGGAGGGCCTTGGTCTAGAAACTAATCAAATATCAATACAGTAGGGAAGAGTTGCTTTTATATATAATATATAATATGCAGACTTGCTTCAAACTTGCTTCATTAAAAGAATAATGAATTTCTTCAGTTACTATACATACTTTATAGTTACAAACTTTATAGTTCATAGCTATGAAAAGAATAAGAGTACAAAGTGGAAAACTAATTTTTATCTATAGTGACACAGTACATACCAGGAAAAAATAATTTTAATATATAATACATTCAGTCCATTTTTGGTAAAGAATAACTGTTATTCTGCTATACAAGGCAGGATAAATTACTAACAGAGGGCATTGGATTTAGCCAATGTTCAGATTTCAAATTGTAGCAAGGTAATTCAAATTTATTTTCATTTCTCTAGAGCAAAGCAAACAGCATCAACTAGCTCTAATCCATCTCTGGGTCTTAGCAGAAGTTGGGACATAATCTCTTTCTTCATAACAGTATATCTTGTAGGAAAAA
This sequence comes from Cerberus rynchops, assembly GCA_032468195.1. Lineage (NCBI taxonomy): Eukaryota > Metazoa > Chordata > Lepidosauria > Squamata > Homalopsidae > Cerberus > Cerberus rynchops. Next base: position 75,230 of record JANHFJ010000025.1, on the reverse strand, counting down.
AATTTCATTTATATATTTTCTCCCTGGTGCTTTGGCATTCTATTCACAAACTATTTAGGAAAGAGCTTGGCTTCTTTTATATTATGGCTTCCACTTGTGAATTCTTATGTAGCAATCCTTTTGAACTGCATTAGCTAGCTGATCTTTTGTACAACAATTAATCTCTTAATTTTTTCCCCTCAATTCCTACAATCACTCCCTAATGTTTTCGCCTCAGTTCTTACAATCTTTTCATTCCTTTTTCTACTGATCCTATATATTCTTTTCATGAAGCAGTCTGAGTGGTCTCTGCACACCAGCATTAATTACCCACCAAGAGATCAATAGATGTAATAAATACTTTTCCAAACAAAAATGCAGACTTCATTAAGACAGCTAAATGATGATAACACTATCAAGTCAGCTGTGTATGGTGACTCTGCAAGTAACTGTGTTTTCATTTCCCCAAATCTTTCCATTTATATGCATGTTATTTTATTGTATCATAAAATTAAAGCTCAAATGAATTGGATAGGTAGCAGATGCAGGAAAACAAAGAGAAATTTGTTCAAGTTCTGAGCCCATGGGTGTTTTTGTTTTTTTAGTGGTACAATTTTAATGATCTTTAATTGTCTTTCAATGATTTGCTGGCCAACTTGAGTGCCATCTGTTACTGATAAGGAGGAACAAAATACCATTAATACATAATAAACAATAAATTACTATTTTGAACATCGTATCATTCTTCTGTGGAATTCACTGCAATAGTTTATTGGGATCTTAATGTGTTTTCAGCAGCAAAACAAGCAGGTGAATGATGTGAAAATTTTCCATATTGATAGTACAAGATTTTCTCAACAAAGGGATAAAACTCTGATGGAAGCAAAGACCAATAAAATCATCATGTTATTTCTGAGAATGTCTTAGCAAATTTGAGTGAAGAGAAATAAAAAAGCATTATTTCAAGAGAAAGCCAACTGGGTGAGAGGAACAATCACTCTCTGTCAGCCCAACTCACTTCACAGGTTTGTTATTGTGAGGAAAATTGAAGCAAGGAGTATTAGGTCTGTTCACTGCCTTGAATTATTTATAAAATGCTAAAGACAGGATAATTAAAAAAAGAAGAAGACTAGAGATCAGGCAGTATCCAGATTATGGATTAGTGTGGTTGACTGATGGGAACCATATTGATACTATAGAGGGTTTGGAATATTCTATTTTGTGTATAAGAATGGGCTGCAAATGCCAATAATTAATTTGATTTGCATTTTAGCTTCATAGGAATTATTAGAGTTGAGTCATAAAATTAATTTTATATTTAACAGAATAAGAGAATATCAGAGTAGGAAAGAACTTTGAAGGTCTTCTAGTCCAATCCTCTGCTTAGGTAGGACACCCTATACCAGTGGTGGTGAGCCTTTTACTTACCGAGTGCCAAAAAGTACACGGTTTGCGCATGCCATTCGTACTTGTGTGCAGCTCCTCCACATGTGCTGTCTCACCATCTGTGCATGCATGCAGCTTTTGCATGTGCAATTCATGAGTGCTGCATGCAAGCACTCATGTACACATGAGCAATTGCATGTGCACATACAGGAGAGCTCCGCAGACCAGCTGGATTTCCTGCTTCAATCACACCCATGCACAATGGAAGCCCAAAGACCAGCTGGGTCTCTGCAGTTGCACATGCGTGCATGTGCAATTGCATGTGCATGCTCAGCTGGAGGTAAATTGGCTGACAGCTTGTGCGCCCAGCAAGATAGCTCTGTGTGCCACCTGTGGCACCCATGCCATAGGTTCGCCATCACAGCCCTATACCGTTCCAGACAAGTGGCAGTCAGTCTCTTCTTAAAAATCTCCGGTTTAAAATATTTCAGTTTAAAATATTCAGTTCACCACATCTAATCATAACACTAGATTTTTGCAAGCTGCAAAATTGTTCTTTTGCTAAAAGTCTTCTTACTTGGTTTTACAGTTTGATTTCACTTTCTGATTCAATTTGGAAAATTGATTTGATATGGTGATTGGACTGAAACAGTTTCAGTCCAAATCTGAAGTGGCAAAATGAGCAGTTCACAACATTCCCATTTGAAACTCCTAGACCATATCACACTATCAATAGCACAAATATCAGCACTATAACTTCAGATATTATTTCTTTTGTATGTAGAGATTAAAGATAGAATGGGATCAGCCTATTGCCCCAGTCCAAAATAAATAGAGGAAAATCAATCCCTTAATATAATTGCGGTATCAAATGCATTTTGTTGATTTCTACAGATTATAACTCTCTCTCTGCTACAGAGGAGAATGGAGGCTACCCTGATAAGATATTTTAGTTTTTTTTTTTGTTGCCTAAAATATATGGTTTTTCTATAGGGATTCCAAGTTGCAATATGGTGCAAGTATAGAGGTTTCCTAAACTCATTGCAAGGCTATTCCTTGTTAGATGGGAAGGATACTTAAGATATATGCTTTGAAAGTCCATTTATAAGAAAAATGAGTTAATCAGAAATTGAATAAACCAAAAGCTTATAAAAGTGTTTATTTTGAAAGCATCGAATCAAATATTTTATGTTTACATACACTGAGGCCCTTGTTAATATTAAATAATTTTGTGAATTTCCTTATTTGATGTGCATAGGTTTGTTATAAAGATTTAGCTTCCTGATAGCCTTACCATAAGTTCTCGCCTTTCAATAGAGAGTGGAAAAAGCAGTCCTGTCTGTCCCAGACTGGGCATCCATCTAATTCTTTAAAAAAAATTGTTTCAATTAATTGAATTGCATGATAGACATCAGAATTTTCGATACAATGTGTGAGAAATAAGAATATGGATTCAATTTCACTGCACACATGTTGTGCATTGACAATAAAGGATTTAATTGAATTGAATAGTGTCATCTTTGGAAACAAAAACAAAAGGATGGGATAGTAGAAAAATAAAAGGAGAAAGCAGATAGGTTATTTGCAGATAAAGGGGAAGATGTGCCATGAACTGTCAGAATTATGTATTCATAATTGCTCAAATGAAATTTTACTAATTTATATCACTTACCTTGTTCCCCAGTAAAAGGAGATCTAAGACTGCAAACTTAGTCCACAGAACAGTAAATTTTCTCATGAATTAGCATTGTGCTCATGAATTAGCAAACACAAATACATTTGAAGATACTAGCCCATCAGGCGTGTTAAGGAATTACTGTCTAGAATTGTGAATTACATGGAATAGGAGACTACTCAGTTCTTGGAGAATGATGGAAATGGTGATAGAAGGGTAGGGTCCACCTGTCCCCACTTTTTCTCTCTGTTTAATGAGACAACTTGCTCTTGAAGTGGTTTGCCAGAATTGTTCAAAAGGATTATGCAAATATCACACACTGATGAAAATGTAGGATTCTGTCATTCATTTTTTTTAAATTGAACACCTGCTTAGCGAAGTACCTACTGTATATATTTGAATTTTCAAAGATGTTGTTTGATTTCTCTGCTGTTTCAGTGTTATTTCAAACTTTATATATTCTGCTATGTGACATCTATTTTCATGAAAAATTAATGTTCCCAGGTAGATAAATAAAGGTTGCACATTGATTACTTTAGAGAAACCATGTGATAGAATGAGTAGGCAATATTTACACAAAGGTTAGTTGCTGAATGTATTAAGTGTTATATATGGTGGAACAAAAGTGTACTTAAGGGGAAAAAATGCTTAATGAATAGTTCAACATTAACCAGGGAATAAGATAAGAATGTGTAGATCTCCTTGACTATTTAAGAAATTTATAAACTTGCAAAAATGATTTTTAAGGTGTTAGAATTTGGTTGATTGAGGACATGAATGTACTGTACTTTGTATGCAAATGTTGCCAAATTGTTGACTCATGTGATTATCAGCAATTGTGAGTAAACAGCAGCCAGCTCAATACTTTGGGCCAATCACTTTGTCTCAGCCAAACCCACCTCACAATGTTTTGTTGTTGGAAATACAGAAGGCATAAGCATTATATACTCTACATTGAACTATACAAGCAAGGATCTAAAAATTAATTTGTCAATGACAAATAACATGTTTGGCAAAGAAAATACATGTGAGCAATTAAAAGTTTTATATGTACATGTTAGAAAAAGTAGATAAACATATATACCGTGAGAGAATATTCATTAAAGATGAGGAAAATACTGGTAGATAAAGAAATATTAAGACAAGGGACATCTTGGAGAAAAGAGAAGAAAAACAGCAATATAATTAGTTGCATATTTTCTGACAAATATGGTACTTTTAAAAAGTTCTTTTAAAGTTGTGAAATCACAAAGGTTTATGTCTTTAAGAACATGTACATACCATATCCTTTTTTTTTCTTCCATAGTTTAATACAGTTCCCCTCCCTTAGAAGCTTAAGGTAATATCAGGTCTGTAATATGGAATTAATAGTTCTTGAAAGAAGCAAAACTGGCTGTATGTAAGAGTGTATTTTGCTCACTTTGTATACAGAAGTGGAAATTTTGGTATGTCGGGAAATATATAAAAGGTGAATGAAATTCAAGTAGGGCAGAGGTGGGATTCAACCAGTTTGCACCTATTCACTAGAACCGGTTGTTAACTTTCTAAACAGTTTGGAGAACTGCTGGTTCAGCTGGTCTTTTGGCAGAGAACAGATTGTTAAATTATTTGAATCCCACCACTGATGTAGGGTACTTTAAAAAGTTATAAGGTAAACCATGGAAAGATAAGATCAAGATCAGTGATGAATGAATATGTTTTGAATATACAGATTCCTTCTTGCTTTGAATTACAGACATCTGGACAGACCAAGTAGTACAATCTATATGTTATTGGATTTTTATATGTTCACAAAAGTGAAGGAATTATAAATAAAATGATAGGTAAAGACTGTGTTGTGTACATCCCTCAATTTCTCTGGGATTAAACAATACAGAAGCAAGCAGCAGTGATTGTTAATATTACACTCCCATATTGCTTC
>JANHFJ010000017.1:155426-168354 GCA_032468195.1 Cerberus rynchops | reverse complement strand
AAATTCTCAAAAGAGCCACATCTGGCTCCCGAGCCATACGTTCCCTACCCCTGTCATAGGGCAACCAGTTTTGAACCAAGGTAGCTCAAATGGGCCAATTTACAGAATGAATCCAAAATCCGGGATCTTGCAGAATTGAGATTTGGCAAATGATATGAAACATTTATAGATAAAAATTATCATAGAACATTTCCTGTGGTTACTCCTGATTTTTGACTGATAGTCCATTGTTCAGCATGGACTATTTTCAAGAAAAATATTTCCCTGAATTTTTAAGAACTTTTCTAGTGGAGGTAATGCATTAGAATTAGAATCTCTGCCATTTTTTGAAACATTGAGGAATATGGTAAGGAAATTCTCTGGAACACTGACCCAAAAGGTCATGAGTTGTTTTATATGATGATAATCTGTGCAAACTCTTAAGTAAAACTTGAGTGCATCAGTTTATTCATGTACAGGATTTTTTTGCATCTCCCCTCAGTACAAGTATATATGCTTAGCGTTTTTTCATTTCCAGGCCATGCTGTCTTGTTCCTTTTTGCTGAGACAGAGTTCTTTGACTACTTTTTACCGTTACTTTAAGCAAATCAGTGAGGGTTTTCAATGTGTCTTATACTTTCCAATGCATCAGATGATCTATTGTCTGTCATATCTTGCATTCCAGTGAGTTCCCAAATGTACAGTGTTGCAAGAAATTTTGTGAACTCTACCACTTTGTATAACTTGCAATAGTACTATGAAGTATGTCATCTGAACCTCATCTACATTTTACTTAACAGACAAAGAGATACTGGTTACATAAACAACACACGAAACTCTGTCATGTGTTCATTGACCACATTAAGCCAACAATATATACTGTCTTTATTAGAAAAGGAGACATATTTTTAAATTTAGTAATTGTAGAATTGTTTCAACTCATGGTAGTCGTTGGCTGTACTGCATGTACTGCCTGGCTGGCAGTTGAGAGTGCCAGAATTGCCATCATAATTCGATGCAGTCACTTGATGTTGCAACATTCAACTGTATTCTTAGTGATGGCATTCTTGGTCCCAACTGCCATTATTAAATTATCTGTAATAAATTCCAATCATAAAGTCGCATCAACAGAACGTGCTGAACCTTCTGGCCCAAATGTCTGGGGAACCAGCTAGGGCTTCAGAGCTTTATGAAAAACCAACAGAGACAGGGCCATTCAGATCTCTGGATAGCTTCTGTTCTGCGGTGCAGGAACTGTAACAGAGAAGGCATGGATTCTGGATCCAACCGATGACATCATTTAAGGGAGGGGACCTGGAGCATGCTAGATCTGGTGAGCGAGCAAAAACAATAGGAGAAAGATGGTTCCCTCAAGTTGCTTGGCTTTATGCCATGTAGGGGTTTATAGGTAACAACTAGCAAATTAAATTGTACCTAACAGTCTACTAGAAAGCCAGTGCAGCTCATGGAACAGTGGTGTTTCACAAGTGTAACAATGCCAAAAACTGCCTATTTCACTGTATTCTGGACCAGCTACAGCTTCCAAATGCTCTTCAAGAGCAACCCCTATAGAGCACATTACAGCAATCTGAACAAAAGATGAGTAATTCATGACTTAACATGAACAAGGCCTCCAGTTCAGAAATGAACTGTGAGTTCATGAGGACCCTCAAATTTTACACCAATTTTGACTGGGACTTTATGCCAACAGATAACTTTGTCCGGTGTTTTCATGTAGATGCTAAATAGGAGTGGGGAAAGAAAAGAATTCACAAACAAGGGCCTATGGTTTGACCTCTCCACTTATCAATACTGAACTAGAACCAGCCTTGAAGAAAGAAAAGAGAATCACTGTAATTTGGTGCCTCCCAATCCCCTAGACTGGGCCAGAAGGCTACCATGATCCAAAGCCACTGAGAGATCATGGAGTTCTAGGATGGATGCTTTAACTCTATCCCAAGTCCACCAGAGTAATCCACGAGCATAATCAATGCTATCTCAGTGCTGAACTGGGCCTGAATCCTCTCTAAAATCAATTGCTTGATTATATGCAATTACGTGTTTTTTTCTCCCAGCAACTAGGTATTTTTTCATTTAGCATGGCATACAAGGCCAGGGAAGCTATAATGTTATGCACACAATAGAAGTCCTGGCAGCCAACGATTTCTAATCCATTTGTTGCACTGGTATACCACAAGAGGATGAAGTAGCTTCATACTGAATGGTCTGCAGTGTTCTCCGCGGAAGTTGGCTCATCCGGGACTTTCCTCAGTCAATCGTGTCCAGGAAAATCCAGCACTGGTTCCAGCTTCCCACACAGAATGCAGCCAGCAGTTTCCCACCACTGAAATGATGGTACCTATCTACTTTGCAAACAATGCTTTCAAACTGCTAGGTGGGCAGTAATTAGGGACAAGACAAGAGCTCACCCTGTCCTACAGAGCTGGACTCGAACCACCAGAGTGCTGGCAATTGCTCAGCACATTCAGCATCATTAAGCCTCTGCACCACCACTTCCCATGGTAGGTAGCTAGATAGATCCTGACTAAAAAGGGTCCAGATAATCTTTTTTCAAGACCCTCTGGAACTATAAGACAGCAACCTTCCCTAAAAAGGTTGGAGCCTTAAGAAAAATTGTCTGGATCTATTGAGCCAAGTGATAGTCTCTTAAGGATATGAGTAGTTGTATAGTTCTAAGCTTCCATCTTACCACTATATTCTCTTGACTAAATGTTTCTGTTATTCTTCTGCCAAATGATTTCAGTGTAGTTTTTCCTACATTTTAACCATATTGGCCTCAATTAGTTCCTTTCTATGGTTGCTTTTAAATAGTCCTACCTTATAGCAATTTTTCCTGTGATTTCTCTGATCGCGTTAAATACATGTTTCATTAAACTTTTATTTATTGCTGATAGGCTTGATCAAAATATCTTTATATTTTTGCTTGTCATTAGAAATCTGTGTTCAGTGATAGTAAGAGTTTCTTGACTGTTAATTTTTACCTTGTTTCATTTCATTTATTTATTTGCTAACATGGTAGCTTTTTCTGAAATCCATGTGGATATTTTGCTCTTTGAAATTTTGGTGTGTGTGTGTATGTGTTTCAGTGTTCACAATGCCTCTTGCTATTTCCCATAGCTCCTTGGGTTTTCTTTCAAATAACTGTAATTTTCTTACAATGCTTTTGTCTTCTGATTTGTATGTCTTCCAGCTCAAATCTTTCTGCTACATTTATTCTTTTTAGCTTTCAAAGCCTAATTCACTGCTCCATACTGAACACTGTTTGCACCTGGAAGTGTGCTGTCTCATTTGATTGCACCACCACATTTGCTGTTTCCTGTTATGTAATCAGTTTGTTCAAATGTTATCCCTGTAGTGATGTCCAAGTGTAAAGTCTATGTTACATGAAGCAAGTGTAAGTAATAAAATAATTTTCTTTGCAAAATTATGTTACCTATATCCTTTATGATTTGGTTTGCCTATTGTAATTTTTCCAGTAATTTTAATTCCTCTGTTCGAATCACCTATTACATGTTACAAATATTGTATGTACGGTATCTCTTCTTGTAGTTTGTCATAGAATATCTATCTCCATCATTGCATTTGTGGTTCAGATATTAACTGGATGTTCACTGGTTTTGATAGTTATGATCCTGTTTACTGGGCATAATTGAGCATATATTTAGCAAGGTTAGTTTTGAATGTCATTGCTACTCTATTTCTTCATATGGTCAGACCCTGAATAGTGTCTTGTAATCAATCATCTGATCCCACCAAAGTTTGTTTATTTCTAAAATATCCAATTTAAATTCCTTAATTTCTATTTGTCAGGTTCAAGTCTTGAGTATGGTCAATGCTTCTCATATTCCACCTTGCAATTGTTAAGAGCCTTGTAAAATGACACCTCTTTTCTCAGTACTGACACCATCAATGAGATTCTTGCTTGTGATTTTGGTCTGACCATATCGTCACTTTTAATTATTACTTTTATTCATTACTCCACGTTCATTCACCACATCACTCTTACTGTAACATTCACTACTGTCACTACTTTTGCATTTCAAAGTTTGATGTTCTTTTCCTATAATTTGTTGTGGCCACAAATGTTTTTACAGACTTTCACCTTGTATACCAATTACAGCCTCTCCTGGAACTGTAGGCATATCACTTATAATTTGGTCATCTCTGGACTATTGTGCAATGTATCTTCCTATGGGTCTGCCCTTGTAAAGCATATATAAGTTACAACAGATCCAAAATACAATGATTTATAGTGATGGATGCACCTCAAGATACTTACATAACATCTTTAGTCTTAGAATTACACTGGTTGTCACTGTATTTTATTTAGCAAGTATTCTTCAGATAACAGCCATTTCATTGCAAGCAGTGTTGTTTTTCTCAAGGAGATCCCAAATATTTAACAGTAATTACAGAAATTTCAGAATTTTCAGAAACTTCCTACAAAAATGCTGTATTGCTATCATTGCCTATATACAGGTGATATAAACATTGTATTTAATAGGATTTAATAGGATTTAATTGTATTTAATAGGACAATGTATGTTTCAAAAATGAATTGAGCAAGTGTGTAAAAACTCACATGAGCATAACACTTCTCTGCTCTTTATTAAAGCAGCCCACCTTTATTCAGGCCTTTCTTTGAAAGTTTCTATAATTAGACTTTTTTCAGGCTTGCATAGACTCCTTTAATGAACACTAAAGAGATGCTTTGGTTGTGTGAGGTCTAATATTTTTAATGAATCACTTTCAAAGTGCGTATAGCCCTAGATTTGACTATAAGTAACATATTACAGTAGCACCTTGTCTGCTATGTAAACATGAAGCACGATAGAAATATACTCTGCTTTTAGCCATTATCTTAGGACTTAGGTCAACCACAATATACAGAAAAGTAGAGCAAGACCTACCTTAGTGAGGCACTAATTGGCATTAGAAATAACTCCACCCCAATATATTTTGAAGAAAAACAAGCAAGAGTTTAGTTTTTTGCTGCATCTTAATATGTTCTGTCCTTATCTGTGCTTCTCACATTGTCCTGTGGATGCTTTTGGAGGCAATTCTCTAATTGTAATGTGTTCTTTCTTGCTGCTGTAGTGCAATATGACTATTGTATTATTACTTAATACTCCCTCTGTCATTTCCTTGTTATATTTCCTAGTTTCCTGCTCTATAAGTCTTGATGTGTATTTTAGAAACAGGAACCATTAGCAAAAAGTACAAAGGCTATAAATGACACAGTGACCTGGCACTGGGAAAGAAAACCTATGACTAGCAGTCACAGGTTTTGAAACTTGTCCGAGTACGCAGTGATTTAAAATAGCCTGTTCAGTGAGTACGCAGTGTGCAATGAGTCCCATTTTTTTTTGTCTTTTTCAGATACTCGAAGTTTTATTGGAGTTTTATTGCTCTATTTTTAAACCAATATTTGACACTTCTTTGTACAAGTAGTCCTCAACTTAAAACCACAAGTGGGACCAGAATTTCTATTATTAAGGCAGTTGTTAAATGAGTTGCACCCAATTTTATAAACTTTTTTGTCGTGGTTAAGTATTTCACTGCAGTCGTTAAGTGAATCACATGGTTCTTAAGTGAATATTTTAACATAAATCTTCATATGCCTTCCCTTTACTTTTAGCACAGTAACATCCTTTCTTTGAAAATACAAGAAGTATCTTCTTCCCATATTGCATCTTTTATCTATAAACAGATCTTTAAAATATAGTCAAATGGCTATGATTCAGGCAACTGGCTCATTATGATGTTGCAGCATTCCGCAGTCACATGATTGCCATTTGTGATCTTCATTGCTGGCTTCCCACAGAGTCAACCAGGAAGCTGCCAAGAGGTCAAAACAGCAACCATGTGAAGTCACGCTTGATGACATTGCAAGATTCACTTAACGAAGGCAACCAGAAATGTCAGAACTGTCGCCACTAACCAGCACATCACGTGACAGCACACTTGATGATCATGTCACTAAGCAATGGAAATTCCAGTCCCAATTGCCATTATTAACCAAGAGCAATTTATATCCCTTACTAGGCTAATATGGTAATTGTCTGATTATCCATCTTTGCTTACAAGCAAAACTGGGATGCAGTAGGAGAAATTCCATGATAGGGAAGATGGTTGAGACCTCACGAAAAGAGTGTCTCTGAATGGATAATCCTTTTTTGCTTTTTTTTTTTTTTCTGTTTGTTACATTGACTCCTGATTTGTTAAGCATGATCATCTGGTTCCATAAATTATCAATGTAACAATTATACATTACTTTTATAATAATTCTCTTTAAGTAGTCTGTATTAATTGAATTAATGTTCCCCATATTCTCTTTAAGATTTGTTTTCTTTTTATAATTTTGAGGGGAAAATGTGTATAAAACTATTTGTAATTTCTAACATATATGAATATAATTGTTTTTTTGAAAAAGATATGGTTCATTTGTACTACAGTATGCACATATTAGTTTCAATGACAGGTCTCCCAATTTGGGGTGCATTTTCATTTTCTTGCTGGGTATAGAAATAGCAAGTAGACAGAGCAAGTGAATTCAGGTTTCTGCTTATAACAAAAGCTTTGTAGTTATTAGTTTTCCAATATCAATTTTTTCAGTACAAAGTTGGCATGTTGCCTTTTATATCTTCTGTTAGCTAGAACTCACATAGCTTTTTTCCTCAGCAGAAGAATGATGAAAATGGGAACTGCTCTGGAGAAGGTATAGAGTTTCCTACAACAAATCTTTATGAATTGGAGAGCAGAGTATTAACAGATCACTGGTCCATACCATATAAACGGGAAGAGTCTCTTGGCAAATGTTTAATTGCATCAACGTATCTTGTAAGGCTAGGTAAGTTACCATTTCTTTTTTTAAAAAAAAACTAAATACTTCATTTTCTACTAATATCCATAAAAATAATATTCAACTGCTGTATTGCTGGTTAAAAATAAATCTTTAGTATTTTAAAATCACAGTTGATTTTTTTTTCCTTGTTCCTTTTTCTTTTTTTCTACTTTGAGGTATTTTAAGTCTTGTTAAAATCTTTTTTATGTCTTTTCCCCCTTTTATTAACATTTCTCTAAAAAAAACCCCATGTGTGCCTATGTAAAATGCATACATACACATGTATACTAAATAACAATACAGAAGAGACTTTAATAATAAGTAATCATGTTAAGATCAAAGCTCTTTATATAACATACAATTTGATGTGTCTCATAATGGTTTTTTTCCAATTATACTCAACTTTAGATGAAAATATCAAATTTATGCTTGCAATATTGACATACAAAATTGTAATTAATATGGTAGAATACTTTTCTCTTTTCCCAATACTCTAAGCTATTTAAATAATAGAATGTTAATAATATTTACAAACATCTCTATTGAAACAATGCAATCTGTCAAGATTTATAACAACACAATAAAAAGGGGTGACTTCTTGTGTTCCATTTATGTATTATTAACATTTTAAACAAAATACTTTCTGTGTGAGTAGAAACAAGCATAGCATTCTATATAGTGCTAGCCATTTTAATTGTATGTTTTTTATCTTTTTAACATGGAAACTTTTTAATTAAATACTTTTTATTACGGTATTAACAATTTATTTATTTATTTATTTATTTATTTATTATTTATTAAATTTATAAACCGCCCCTCTCCCAGAGGGACTCAGGGCAGTGTACAGCCATCAATAAAACACAAAACACAAAAAATTCATTAAAAATCAATTAAAACAATTAAATCTGCGGCTAATCCATTTAAAATTATAGTTAAGAAGTTTAAAAATTTTAAAAGTCAATTAACAATTTAACAGTACCCCATTACTTTAAAATCGACAATTAAATATAATTTAAAAATCATTAAAATTAATTTAACCCTCGAGGTATCAGGCCAGGCCGGCAAGTTGAAATAAGTGGGTTTTCAGGGCGCGTCGGAAGACCCGGAGATCCGTAATAATGCGGATCTCCAGGGGAAGTTCATTCCACAGGGAGGGGGCCGCCACAGAGAAGGCCCGGACCCTCGGGGTCATCAGACGACATCGTCCAGACGATGGGACCCCGAGGAGGCCTGCCCTGTGGGAACGCACTGGTCGGCTGGAGGCAGAAGGTGGTAACAGGCGGTCCCATAAGTACGGGATTTTACCTCCTCTCTATTATTTTACCTTATTTTACCATTTACCTCGTCTCTATTATTTTACTTCCCTATACCTCCTACTTTTAGGTAACATATAGGGATGCCTATCTCACTCCATTTCTTCTTATCCTCAGCATCCAACCCCACCAAACTTATTTATTCTTCCTGCGCTTGGTCTTGACAAAGTCATTTCATACCCACTATCCTTTTCCATCCACATCTCCTTCTGTCAAGTTGCTCTAATATATTCAAGCATCTCTATGAATCACCATTCCCCCAGATTCCACTTGTCCCCAGATTTGAAGAGCGGATACTTTACAATTATGATTCCCTGGAAGAAGCATCTGCAATCAGTCCCCACCACTTTATCAGGAGTGGTGGTTCAAATCCTCAGGTCACCCACTTCTTTCTGCAGTCAAGTCAAATTTTTGTAATAAATAAATAAATAAATAAGTCTACCACAGTACCTTCCAAAATCAGCTTATATCATCTACTTCTCTGCTTTTACCTTTTGTCTTTGATGAGTCTTTTTCCTGTATCCTGTATTTAACTGTTTAGCTTAACTTTATCCTTTTTAGCCTTGCATGAACTTCATTGCAGCTACTATATTACATATGCTTTTGCAACTAACTGAAGAGAATTTTTTAAAAGGTGAGAGGCAAAAGGAAAAAAAATCAGTTGGACTTGCTTTCAACAAAATTTGTTGAAGAATCAGCTAAAAGTTTTAAATGAAGAAAATGTGTTATAAATTATTGGGCACTTTTATTTTCCTTTGTTTTTTTAAATATGATGATAGTTTAACAATCTGAGGGCTCATATTTTTTTGAAGGCAGGTGGTTGTTCACAATTTCTCAATTCTTCCAGTGCTTCACTGCATATTTGTAACATCTATAGGCTCATACCAAATTCTCACTAAGGTGTGCAGTTTCACACAATGACCATTGATCATCATAATTATCTTGCATTGTAAAGTATTTAGATAATAGTTTAGACAATCTAAGCATATACCATATGTTGTAAACACCATAGAAAAGGAAGCAACATTTATTATATTTAAAGAAAAAGAGAGGGAGATAGATGCAGTGGCTTCAATTTAAAAAACTATGAATGGAAGCAGAATATGCCTTAATACCAAAAACTTACAGATCATTTTCTTTATCAGAAATTATCAAATTATGTTTTATACATATATAATAATATTCCAGGAAATTACAAGGTGGTTTGTAGATATAGTCATGATGATAAGGAAAGGTTTAAGCAATCCTAACCACGTACAGTGAAACTTGTCTGGATCTGAGGTCATTTGGTTCGCGGAAGAGTCATGCATATATTAATTCAAAAATAACCCTTCCACATTTTTAACAATAATTTAAAAAATAGTCAATTTTGGAGATCTATATTTAGGAGCCAGTTTGGTGTAGGAAAGTGATGGTGAACCTTTTAGATGCTGAGTGCCCAAACTGCATGGCGTGTGCACATGTGCGGCAGAGACCCAAAGCCCAGCTGGCCAGCAGCTCCAACAACAGCAGCTCTGCAAGAGGTGAGATCTTTTTCTTCTATGAGCTTCTGTTTTGTTGTTTGCAGGAAAATGTCTGTTTCCCTGCAAATGATGGTGGGAAATTCCATGAAGAAACGCAGTGGAGCTGAGCTGGGGTGACGGCACGCATGCCCACAGAGAGGACTCTGTGTGCTACCTCTGGCACGCATGCCATAGGTTCACTACCACTAGTGTAGGGGTTCAAACTTCAGGTTAAAAAATTGGGGACCATAAGTCTTGGCTTAGGCAGTAAGCCAGCTGAGTGAGTTTGGACTAGTCACTTTGTCTGAGGCCCTAAGAAAAAAGGAATAGCAAACCTTTCCAAGAGAACTGCAAAGCTCAGAGACTTGTCCAGAATTGGATACAATTGAATGGAAGAGGGTTAATGACAGAATATATATTTTTAAAAAGAAGAGTGCATCTTCTATATATGCTTTCTTCAATTAGAAGGAATAAATAGCAAGAAATTTAAAAAAACCGGTTTGGGTTGAGATCCTGTAAACAATCATCAAAGAGAAAAAAAAATAGTTCTGAGTCTGGTACATGGAATGTTTCATTTTACGTAAAGTAGCTTCTCAGAAAAACTGCAACCTAATATCCCAATCTAGGTATATTAAATGCATGAGTTATTATTCCACTGTTGATTGGTGATGTCTGAAGCTACTATATCACAAGTTTGGGGAATTGAAAAAGATTCCTCTAAAAATGTTGTAATTTAATTTTTTGTATGTTCCTGGATCAATGACAGCATGTTCAGGATAAATAGAATACAAATGTAGCAATACAAATTGTTTCGTTTAATTAATTAAACTTTGGTTTAATTAATTAAACTTAAATCTGAGTAATAATAGCTTATAAACATATGCAAAGCATCCTAGAACATTAGCCCAAAATAGTAAAATGTAGGTAAAGATTTCTCCTACCATATTTAATGACTAATGGCATATATCAATGCATAGACGTGGTGACAGACTACAGTAGCACGAAGCTCCTTCAATATAATTTGTAATAATTAATTTGTGGATCTTACAGTTTCAGAAATAAAGAATTCCCCTACTACAATGTACCAGAAACCCATGGGACACTTACTCCATGGTAAGATACCTTTGCCGTTTTAATCTGCAAGTCAGCAGATGTCTCTGAGTAGGTGGAAGATAGGAGTCCAAGGCAGTCTATGAGACGCCAGAGAAATTCAAATTCCAAGACATACCCACTCAAAAATTCTGTGAACTTCCTAATAATGGGAAGTTAAGACATATTCAGAAAAAAATATGTCGAGTGGCTAGTTAGCTAACAACAAAATTAGCAGAAGCATCACATATATCCCCAAATTTTCCCATTACAGTATTTCATATTTGCATGTAAGCATCATTTTGCACTATACCGCTTATTCAGAATGACATGCTTACCTGAGAAGGAAACATTAGCATTTGAATGAGACTTGTATCTCCAGTATAAGATGTACAAAGTTCACAGTAAATGAGAGTGCAAGAAGCTCCTGATTAAGTTATGCACAGTGTTAGAACAACCCAAAAGAGAGCTAACCCTCACCAGATTGCTATAGCTTATTAACCAATAGCACCACTTACTTGGATATAGTCCTATATTGACTGATGGCTGGCTCCCTCTTTCTGCTGGCTGATATCTCACAAATATTCCAAATAAAATAATAATGATCACTTGTAAAAGAAGGGCAAGAACAGGAAACCTGACCCGCATATTGGTGGAGAAAGAATTTGAACGGAGCATCCTTGCAGGAGGTTGGCAAAGAATGATAAGAACAACTCTGACCACTTGCTGTTTGCTTTAAGCTGGGTTGCATCATAATGACATAGCATAACCTCCTGCTTGTTAAACGTCAAGGCTACTGAAGGAGGTACTTATCTTTACTAAATGGTTCCTGCTTAGAAAACTTTTTTTTAATTCATCTTTAAGATTTATATCCATTCCTTCAAAAGTTTCCCAGAGTAGAAATTTTTATATCTGTATAATGCAAGGAAATGCTCAAACAAATCAAATGAGTCTGACTTGTATTGTTTTAATATCATATGTTTGAATACTTTCTCATACATCTTGCTTAAAATATACAACAAATTGAATTAATACATAAGTTTGTGTCTAAGTGCAAATTCCTAAAAGTCTTTCAATAGTGTTAAAGCTACACATTGTATCCACAACCGTATGTTTTCAAAGATAAGACAAAAATAAGTACTACTACATTTGACAGATAACACTTTTTAAAAAGCGTAAGCTTCCTTTTTTATTTTCTAATATGCAAGTGTACAGAAATATACACGTAAATATAAAATAAGACTTATTGCGGTGGAAATAATGTTTGAGCAAGTTCTTTTAAAATATTTTGAGGCTAAAACATATGAAGAATGGTTGCAGGAATTAGGTATGTCCAGTTTAATGAAAAGAAGGACCAGGGGTGACATGATAGCAGTGTTCCAGTATCTCAGGGGCTGCCACAAAGAAGAGGGAGTCAAGGGCAGAAGCAATGGATAGAAACTAATGAAGGAGAGAAGCAACTTAGAATTAAGAAGAAATTTCCTGACAGTGAAAACAATTAATCAGTGGAACAAACTGCCTCCAGAACTCGTGGGTGTTCCATCACTAAATTTTTTAAAGAAGAGACTGGAAAGCCATTTGCCTGAAATTCTGTAGAGTTTGAGCAGGGGTTTGGATTAGACTTATTTTGTGGAATGTTTTAAAATGAGTAAAGATTTATAAAATGGCTGAGCAAAGACTCCAGGAATTTGTTTAATTTGAATAGGACCCTGCTTTAACACACATTATTTTGTAGCTTCATTTGACAGGTTAGAATCAGCAGTCTAGAGTAGACCAGTGGTGGCAAACCTTTTACTTACTGAGTGCCATAAAGTATGCACTTTGCATGTGCCCTCCGGACTTGCGTGTGGCTCTTCCACGTGTGCTGCATGTGCAACTGCACCATCTGCACATGCATGCAGCTTTTGCATGTTCAATACACATGTGCTGTGTGCAGGCACTCACACACACAAGAGCAATCATGTGTGCATATGCAGAAGAGTGCCAAAGACCAACTGGACTTCCTGCTGCAATTGCACGCATGCACAGTGGAGGCCAGAAGGCCAGCTAGGTCTCTGCAATAGTGCATACATGCATGTGCAATCGCATGTGCATGCTCAGCTGGAGGTAAGTTGGACAAAAGCTTGTGTGCCCAGCATGATGGCTCTGCGTGCCACCTGGCATAGGTTCACCATCACAGG
>JANHFJ010000017.1:93958-112799 GCA_032468195.1 Cerberus rynchops | reverse complement strand
TTTCAGTACAGTGTGTAAGATGATGCATTCATACCGTGCACTAAATTAAATATAAATAGGAAGTTTATTTCTATTCAGTTATTTCTGTCTTTATATCTGTGTTTGTAGCTCTGTGTATGTATATAATATAGATACATAAATATACTATATATAAACACAATAAATGTTTTGTACGAAACTTGTGCAAATGAGGATACATACTAGAGAACAAAATGGGGGGGCTTTAGTCCCCCTAGAAAAATATCAGAGTTCTTCCTTCAAAGTCAGTGGCTTCCCCAGCATACTTCCTCCTTGCCTCTCAACATTTGAACCCACCCCCACCCCCAAGTAGAAAAGGATTCTGTATTTTTCTTCCTATTGTGCCTGTTAGATGGATGAGTGGTTGGACTGAAATTCAAACATTGCCAATACTCAATGGTTTTTCTAACTTTAAATGGAACATATTAATATGATATAGCATAAATGCAGGTAGTCATCAAATTACAACGGTTCATTTAGTGACCATTTGAAGTTACATCATTGAAAAAAACACTTGCAGCATCCCTCTGGTCATGTGATCAAAATTCAAAAGCTTGGCAATTGACTCACATTTATGACAGTTGCAGTGTCCATGTGATCGTCTTTTGTGACTTTTTGACAAGCTAAGTCAATGGGGAAGCCAGATTTGAACCTGGAAAATTATATGAGAAATACATGTTCTTTGATCACCTGTGGATCTAGCAACATAGCAGTCTGTTATATAAATGCTTTCTGCAAACATGCTAATGCTTAGGTGGTAATAATAGTTTTGCTTTTTACATAGGTTCATCTTTGATCAAACCATTATTAGATGACTTCCTCTTCCGAGCATCTAGGATTATCCTGAACAGTCATTCTCCTGTTGGCAGCATTGCTGTTACTCAACAAGATTTTCACCCAAAGTAAAACATATATTAGTGTATTTGTGGTAGTAAAGAATAGTATATAGGGGATGGGGTGTATGGTGTTACTTGTTCAATCAGCTCTGTCCATGTGTAAATCAAAATGGGGCCTTTTCATGTTTAAATATCTGCATTTCCTATCATTCAATAGGTTATCTTCATTCTGAAATTAAATAACTAAAATAAATGTCCCCAAGAAGGTTACTAAGGAGTTTCATGCTATTGTCATTATAAATCAGTCCTAGGTCGTTTATTAATATTTATCTACCTTATAGGGGACACGATGACTCAATGGCCAAGATACTGAACTGGTCGATCAGAAAGGGCAGCAGTTCGAATCCCTAGCACCGCATAACGGAGTGAGCTCCCATTACTTGCCCCAGCTTCTGCCAACTTTGCAGTTCAAAAGCATGTAAAAATGCAAGTAGAAAAATAGGGACTGCCTTGGTGGGAAGATAAACAGTGTTCCGTGCATCTTTGGCATTTAGTCATGCCGGCCACATGACTACGGAGTTGACATCAGACAGTGCTGACTCTTCAGCTTAGAAACAGAGATGAGCACCACCCCCTAGAGTCGGGAATGACTAGCACATATGTGCGAGGGGGACCTTTACTTTAATAAATACCTTTGCTGAATAAACTGGTTGTCAGAAGAGAGAGCTCTCTTAGCTATGATAGCCTCTTAGTGCCTCTGCTATTCTTTGGGAAACAAGTAAAATTATTCTATGGTTTACGTAGAGAGATTGTGGAATGGATGTTAAATTCCATTGTGCTTTTACTTTTAAATTCTCTTGTTATTTTATTATAATGTAATCCACCAAAACTATTTAGGATTGAATAAATTAATGTAATGTTCTTTAAATGCTAAAGAAATAGTATTTTCTGGATGTGCAGAGAAATAACCTTTAAAGATTTGTTTTATTCCACATTCTCAATTTTAAATCACTTCGTTTATCCTAATCTATTGCTATTTCTAAATAGTAATTTATTTTACTGCAATTTGATGATTTGTAATTATCATATATATTTCTAGATTTCTTATAGTATAAAGTACAGCTTCTAGAGCACCCTGGAAATTGTTCATAGGGTACTGTTTTTGACATCTTGATAATTTCCATCAAGTTTGAATCACTCAAGCAGTTCATACTGAAAAGGGGCTACCAAGTCATCAATTAATGCTATTTTGATGTGGAATTCAATTCGTCCCCATTTCTGAGATCAAATGTGCAGAATCAAATGGTAACTGTGGCCCATGACCCAATAAAAGTTGTCCATCTTTAATTACATCCTCCACCATATATTATTTTATAAAGTGGAATCAAAAATATCCCCTTGGTCTGCATGTGCAGTATAATAGCTTTAACTCACCCAGGAAATTAAACTGGTGATTTTAGAATTATTTGAACAGAAAAGAACTACCTCAATTGATTCTCTTTAGAAGCAGATTACAATACTTTACAAGTATTAACAGCTGAATATTGACTATGAATAATTGACTCCTTTGTTTTAGATGCAGTACAGTGAATAGCCGCTTGGCAGCATATGAAGTTCTAGTAATGTTGGCTGATAGTTCACCCTCAAATCTTCAGCTTATTACAAAAGAATTGCTTTGCATGCATCACCAGCTTGATCCAGCTCTTTCCAAGGAATTTGATGTAAGTAAACTGGCTTTTTTAATGCAAATAGTAATACTACTCAGAGGTTTACATAAAAATATATTGAATAAAATCAATATGGGTAAGTTCCATACTTAAAGCAAATATTTCAATCAGCAACATTAGTTCTTTGTAAATTACATCTATTTTTCTATGTTACAGTTTTTTTTTTCTTTTTACTTGCCTCTATCCTCAGTATCTCCCACCTGTAGATGGTCGATCCATTTCTGGATTTGTGGGGCTAAAGAATGGTGGGGCTACCTGTTATATGAATGCAGTTTTCCAACAACTGTATATGCAACCAGGTCTGCCTGAGGTAATATTTATTCACAGTCTTGTGAAAAATGCTTTTAGCAAACCTGTTAACTATATACATAGAAGTTTCTCAGGAAGGAAGGAGAGAGAGTTAACATATAAAACTATGATGATAAGCAGTAACTTGAAATTGACCCATGTTAACAACTAGTTAACAGACTAGATCTATCCAGGACAGTCAAACCTGATTCAGTGCTGAGGTAAGGAATAAGACTCAGGAAAATTCAGTTTGATTCTCCAGTTGTGCAGTATGAATACAGTGCAAACAGCTATCTTTATTTTATTTTGTGTTTTAGTACTATAAAATGAATTTGATAAGGAATCTATACAGGGTTGAAATATGAATCAGAGTTTTTAAGTAGGCTCTTTTAACTATTTGATTTTTAAATCCCTGTTGGAGTTAGTGGTCTTCTATGGTGGAAAATAAATGCCGAATTGGGAGATGTTGTGCAAAAATAAGGGGCATTCATAAAGAATGACGTTCCTTCCTGAGCTGATTGTCAAGGATTGCACTAGAGGTGTGAGGCATGAATTTAGTTTTTCATAAACAAAAAGGAAAAAAAAACACTAGTCCAAGATAGATAGCTAGTTGATGTACCTCTTTTAACAGATTATGACATAAGTGTTCAGGATGAGAAACAGATGACATGTTACTTAAAATAATGTTACTTAAAATAAAGGTTCTTTCTGTCACCAAGATATTAATGTTAATGCTAACTAATGATTTTCTGATAACAATGTGAACAAAGATGATGGTTATCAATGGATCCAAAGACTTGTACCAGAACGTTATAATTAATTGCTTCAGTGGCATAAATGAATACAAATAATATATACTAATTTAGAAATGAATATTGTTGCACTTTCAATAAACGCTATTAAAAATTGTTTCTAAAGGCATTGCTTTCAATTGATGATAACATGGACAATCCTGATGACAATGTATTCTATCAAGTTCAATCCCTCTTTGGTCATTTAATGGAAAGCAAGCTGCAATATTACATACCCGAAAACTTCTGGAAGGTATCACTTACTGTTTTTTAAATATGGATCCTTTTATTTCCCCCTTTTTTCTCATCATGATTTAAAATGATAATTCAGATCACAGCATTTTGAAAAAACAGTAATATTGTGAAGGATTCACATTTAATTTTATTTAGCCCTACTCATAATCTCTCAGTGGTATAGAATTCTAAAGTTTGTTTGCTTGTTTAAAATTTATTAGCCTCCTACATGCAATGGGCTCAAGTAGTATTCTCTTTAGTAATATTCTCCAGAGAAGAATCCAAAGTAGTATTCTCAGGAGAAGCTATATTTTCTTATTAAAAGAGTTATAAGGCACCTTTCATTTCCTGTTTCAGTTGGCTTACTTAGTGCATTCTAATGACAGATCTTGAAGCATTTAACTGAGTGGATTTCATCTATATTTTATAGATCTTTAAGATGTGGAACAAGGAGCTTTATGTACGTGAACAACAAGATGCTTATGAATTCTTCACCAGCCTTATAGATCAAATGGATGAATACCTTAAGGTGAATTACAGTTTTGGTACATTAGTATAGTAATTCAGTGTCATTGTTTCAATGGATGTACACTTAATCTGCTATTGGCCTTTCAATCTCTTACAGAAAATAGGAAGAGACCAGATCTTTAAAAACACCTTTCAGGGCATATATTCTGATCAGAAAATCTGTAAGGATTGTCCTCACAGGTAAGTGAAGATCAGATGTCACAAGATAGAGCAAATCTCCCTCTCCACATACTGAAAATGAAATCTATAGATGAAGAAAGAGAACCACTATTGTTAGTTTATGCACGGCAAACACAAAAATCACTATTTTTATCCGTCTCCAATTGGTGCCAAGTGAAATATTTGGATACACTGATCCAAAGCTGTTGCATTTCTGGACTTTCTAGAATTAAGATGGAGGTGGGAGGAAGATATGGATACAGATCTTGGATCTGCACTCTTCCTTTTTAGCTATGTTAACATGGAAAAAGGAAAAAGTAGAGAAAAAGAACAAGCATGCCATATACAAGTGGGTACAATTCAGTGGTTTACCATACTTTTTATAAATAGTAAAAGTGATTACTGAAATAGATAAAATCTTACAGCATTGTTGACTTACTAAACTAAACCAGAAACAAATTCCTTGTTTGTCTAATCACATTTTGCCAATAAAGAATTCTAATTCTAATATTAGGGTATAATTGTGAATTCTTAGTTTTTGTTTAAATGTTTTAATATTCTATTCTTTTTTTATGTTGTAGGTATGAACGAGAGGAAGCCTTTGTGGCTCTCAATTTAGGGGTCACTTCATGTCAAAGTCTAGAAATTTCACTGGATCAGTTTGTTAGAGGAGAGATCCTGGAAGGAAGTAATGCATATTACTGTGAGAAATGTAAAGAAAAGGTAATACTTCTGCCTTATCTAAGAGTTAAAGTACTTTGATTTTTCTATAGGAAGAGATCTCTCTGGATTCCTTAGTGCTCTGAAAAATTTTGAGTCTATCCTTAGCTTTATATGCTTCATATGTGCTTGTTTTTTAATTAAATCTGTATTCAACCTTTTTCTTCAGGGTTAGGATGATATGTATAGAGGCCCCTTATTTTTTATCCTTATAATTATCTTGAATATAATGAATCCTTAAGATTTCCCTCTGATTTTCAGTCTGAAAAAGAATATGAAACATTGTCATAAGACCATTTCCAACCTATAGCTTCTTGCTTGTGTCCTTTCTTTACAATCTATTTATATATGTATTTCTAATCACTGGAAATTCATAGAAAGCAAAACTTTTAACTTTGTTGCCTTGATTACTAAAATCTTTGATTTTTCATTTCATTTTTATATTTGGGAATTAATTTTGGTTTCCTGCCAGATGAAAATAATTATTTTATTTATACATTTTCAGTAGACATATTAAATACATCAATGGATTTAATGAATTTAAGAACTGTTTCTTTAAAATGCTGCAAAGAGAAAAGTAAATGAGCACACTTTTGTAGTGTTGTGCCCTTTTAAAAATATCTGGTTAAAAATCTAATACTTTATCTTGCAATATGCAACTTGGAGAATCGTGTAGTCTCAAACCTACTTACTAGTTTTCTGAAAATTCCTGTTTTTCTTGTAAAATAACAATTTTCTATTTCCATGTTATATTTTTAATTAATTAATTATATTTTTATTATTATAATTAATTAATTCCCTAATATTAAAATTATCCTAAAACTATCCTAAAACAGAAAGAGCTTGTTGAAATACTTTTTGATTACTTTGTACAGAAAATGAAGTAAAATTGTTAGTAGCATTGTTAAAAAGAACAGTATAAACTCATCGTCGCTTGGATGTACTCAATTCCAACACTGTTGAAGAGTATGGCTTCCTGAATTTGCTTAAATGTTAAAAAGGAACTGAAAATAGTTTCTCTAGTAGTGGCACTAGATTTATAATGCCAACAGAATGAACTAAAATGTCATTTGTGGAACAAATTTAAAATTTATATGGGTAAAATAATAAAATCCCTATATAGACAAACAGTGGACCAAAGTAAGTATTTAGATGAAACTTTGGTTTATTTTTTTAAGAGAACTACTGTGAAACGGACCTGCATTAAAGCTCTACCCAGTGTATTGGTGATACACCTCATGAGATTTGGATTTGATTGGGAAAGCGGACGTTCCATAAAATATGATGAACAGATCAAGGTAAGCTTACTTTGTTTACATTTGTCTAATTACATATTTAGGGGTACAGCCTTTATATTTATAATCCCTTCTATATCAAATATATGCATAGCCTATCTCTATTAAAATAGGTGCATGGACTAGTAACGTTAAAGATTTAAATAACTTCTGCCGAAAGATATGTGGTAGTGGTAGTGATGATGATGATGATTAAAAAATGCAATAACTTTTTTCTATAGGCAAAAAAATAATTGTGCCTTTTTTTTTTAATTTAAGTTCTTAGTTTGCCTCAAAGGGTCATTTTGAAAAAGCTAGGCAGAGTTCTGGAGAAACTGAAAATGCTGTGATTTTTCCCCAACCAATAAAGTAATTTATTTTATTCTATCTTCATCTTGGTTTTATAAATTTATTTTTTTAAAAAAATCTAGATTTTATACATTTTGAATAATTGAAGAATATTTATTAACATGCAACCTACTTCAGCTTTAAGTTTAATCTGTTTCATTTTAAACAGTTCCCTTGGATGCTGAATATGGAACCCTACACAGTTTCAGGAATGGCTCGCCAAGATTCTTCTTCAGAAGTCGGTGACAATGGACGAAATCTAGATCAGGGATGTAAAGGATCTCCACAGAAGAAAGTGGCCCCTTCAGAAAACTATGAACTGGTTGGCGTAATTGTGCACAGCGGTCAAGCCCATGCAGGCCACTACTATTCTTTTATAAAAGATAGAAGGTAATTGAAAATAACTCTATTCACATGCATAGTATTTGCTAGTTTAAAAGCAGCAAGATCATTGGGTGTTGAATTGTAAATCTTTTTTGGCAAACCTTTTTATGTAGCATACCAGACTTTAGAAACTTACATCCTCACTGAACTAATGCCACCAGATTACATTAATCTTTTCCTATTAACCAGTGCCTGTTCATGAAGCTATAGATGTAACGACAGATGTTAAATTCAGTGTATGTTGGGAAACAAGAATATTTGTATGTTGATAAACATTTATGTTTTGCAAACTTGATTTGACAGAAAACTGAAAGATTATATAACACTCTTTCTCAGAGTGCCGTTGTTATGTATGCAAAATAATATAGCTATATAAAAGAGTTACTGACAGACTCGGAGATACCCCTAGATTCCCAGAAACCCCAGAAATGCAAGAAACAATAAATGTAATATTTAGCATTCCCAAAAATGTAATAAATTTGATGAATGTTGATTGGGGATGAGGGAGTGAACAGGATTGAAAACCAGAAAATAGCATTTACGATACAAGGTGTGCTAACATTTTATTTTAATGTATCACCTGAAACATTTAAAGCACCATGTTCAAAATTGAATGTAGTCTGGTTTGTTTGTTTGTTTGTTTTCTGTAACCACAGGGGAAGTGGGAAAGGAAAATGGTATAAATTTAATGACACTGTTGTTGAAGAATTTGAACTTAATGATGAAACTTTGGAGTATGAATGTTTTGGAGGAGAGTATAGACCAAAGGTTTATGATCAGTGTAAGTATAAGCCTACATTTTAATTATTTCTTACAAATGTATTTAACATATTTTAATCTCCTTGTTAGGAATGGTCATTTGAAAAAACTTTAATCAAGTCTTGAAACTGACAAATTTAACTATTATATATACTTTAATTAGCTACTAACTCATTTTATGGAATAGATAACATAAAAATAAACACACATAAATAGCAGATGGTTCAGAGTTAAAAACGGAATAAACTGTATAGTCAGCGGAGCAATATAGTTACCTGCCATGGTATCTCCCCCAAGAAATCTTAGTAAGTAAATCAATAGCATTCGTTGTGCCAAGATTAATGGGACTTCAGGAATAAACTGGGGAAGGAACATTTCTGTTTAGTCCTCTCCCGTTGAGTCACACAACCATTAAGAGTGCTTTTACTACAGCTACTTTAATTACCATGAGAAACTACTTTATGAAAATGTACTTCATGTGTACTCTTACTAAGGGAATCAGGTCTCCCAATCTGAATATTTCCTTCTCTCCTTCCTTTCTTCTTCAGCAAACCCATATCCTGATGTCCGCCGTCGCTACTGGAATGCCTACATGCTCTTCTATCAACGGGTCTCTGAACAGAACTCCCCAGTCTTGCCAAAGAAAAGTCGAGTCAGTGTTGTGCGTCAAGAAGCTGAGGATCTTTCCTTGTAAGCTTCCTTATCTTAAAATTCCAGCATTTTATTCATGTACAGAATTTCAGTACTTCTGACTCTCCAAAATTAAGATTTATCCTGCCTGTATAGGACAAAAGCTATTTAGAAAGGTATCCTTGAGTCTGTGTCTAACTACATATGTTTAGAGCTTGGAAAAGCCAAACAAAGTTAGGAAATAGATACTGGAGAAAATAAAAGGGTTTCCTAGTTTATAATATTCAAACTTCTCCTTATCTATATAGCTTTTTTTTCTTAGTGAGGAAGCAAGCAAGTTTTGAGTAGCTAAATTCTATCCATTACAATCCTCAGTCAATCACAGCACTATTTTAATTTTATAGATGGCTTCCTGCCAGGTATTGATTCCCATCATGACACTTAGTTATATTAACAGTTTGCCATGGCTGTAAATGTGGTTGACCACATATAGTGAAGCAGTGTTTTTATCCATTGTTTTAGATTTCTGTCCTTTTAAAATATGTATTTCTTGTCCTATACTAACCACAAATAAATCACCAGTTTTATTTATGGAGTGTTGAACCTCATAGATGCAGAAAAATTTGCAAAGAGGTGAGAGTTCCTCTGATATGGAGGATTACTATACAGTATAATATATAAGTGTTTAATATATGAACAATCACAGAACTGAATTCATATTTATTTACTATATAAGATGTGCAATTAAATGTACAACACAGAATGAACACTAAACTTGAAGTATGAAAAATGGTGGACAATTATGTTTGTAATATTATTTTCTTCAGGTCTGCTCCATCTTCTCCAGATATTTCACCACAATCATCTCCACGGCCCCACAGACCTAGTAGTGACCGTCTGTCCATTTTGACTAAATTGGTCAAAAAAGGAGAGAAAAAAGGATTATTTGTGGAGAAGATGCCAGTTCGAATATATCAGGCAAGCCATAATTACAGCAGCTGGATACATTGTTAAAAAGTTAGATTTTCATGTTCATTTGCTGAAATAAAAACAACAAATAATATTAGAAATGTATGTCTTTGGAGAGTCTCAGTCATCCAGGTCATGGTTGTCCCAAAGGTGCTTTTTCAAGAGGCTACTGGACTTTCTGGTGTTCCTTTAAAGATCTTTGGCCTCTCATCCAAGAAGCTTCTTCAGCTCTGAACTCTGAGCATTTCTAATCGTACCAAAGGTGCTCTTTGGGACAATTGGAAATTTACATTTTGCCAATTATTAAAAATTGACCTTACTTGCTTGCATCAATTAATTTAAAGCACATGCTTTAAGCTGCTATTCGAAGAATCCATGCCTGTTTGTAGATGATATTGCTACAAACCTTTAGCAGTCCAAAGCATTTACCATCACAAGCATTTGACAAAAGCAAGAATCTTGTATTAATAAGAAAGGAAAAGATGTAGAAGACAAGGAGAATGACCAGCATATATATTGGTAGCTACTCATAAAGAATATCTGGAGCAAAATTGAAAGAATATTTAAGATCAGAAGCTTTATTTAGTGTAAATAAAATGTTGTTTACACCAACAGCATTTACCATAACTTTCCATAACTTTCTGCCCTTGCAAAACATCTTACGGAGTGAAACCACTGATCTACATGCAGGAAAGTGAAGGCTAGTTTAATTAGGAAAGAAAAGGCCAAAATCTATGTCAGAAGTATGAACAGATAAAACAAAAGTCAATGTGGGCATATATGATAAAAGAAGGAAGGCAGATTTATTTATACTCTTTTAGCATCCTGCATAACCCAGCTTATCATGAAAGGAAATTGTTAGGCATGTATGAAGCACAATAAAAAATTAGGGTTTTTTCCAGCGAGATTTCTAATATATGTATATATAGCTTCTGAATACCCTGTACTCCTAATATTTTATTGCTTATACAGTATCGTATTTTTAAATAATTCCTTCATACTGATTTATTACATCACTTTTCAGATGGTGAGAGATGAAAACTTGAAATTTATGAAGAACAGGGATGTCTACTGCAGTGATTATTTTAGTTTTGTTCTGTCATTAGCTTCATTAAATGCTGTGAGTAGTGAATTTAATATTTCAGTTATTAAGTCCATGCAATATCAGATGTGCTAGTCTGTAAACTCAGGCAAGGTGGACAGGCTAGTCTCTAGAATTATCTCAGCAGGCTCTTCCAAGCTCCTTCAGATGTCTGGACAGCTATGGTCACCAAATCTCATAGGTTATCAGTATTTTGGAAAGGTTGTGCCTGCCTGTGTTCTAGTTATTCTGTATAATTATTTTCAAATCCTAAATATTTTGTGGGGATGATTGGTGAGAGAATGGAGGGGATCAGCTGTTGAGCAGATTAGAAGAAATGGATTGTCTAGATATTTAATTGGAGTCTAGGTCCCACCATATTGGTCACTTTTTATTAGGACCTAAACAAATAGATTGTGCTACTCCTGGACCTGCTGGATTCCTTATTAGCTTTTGATATTATTGAATATCAAATTTTTGTGAACCAGTGCAAGAATTAGAGTTCATGTACTGTTAGTAGTGAATAGTTTCAGTCACTGGTTATGGGGAGAAAGAGGTTGGCTTGGTAGTCAATTTATTTCAGTGAATGGTAGCTCTGAAAGAAACTTTTTTATTTTCCAGTTTCTTGTTATAAGTGACTTTTACAACTTACAGTTCTAAGAATTATGTTTAAGGAACCAAACTAAAATGCAGTCTTATATAACCTAATGTCTCTCTCTATCTAGACAAAATTGAAGCATACGCATTACCCATCTATGGCAAGAGTGAGTTTACAACTAGCAGTCCAGTTTATCTTCCAGACTTATCTGCGAACGAAGAAAAAACTCAGGTGACATTGCATTTAAAAGTTCTTTTTTTTCCTGAAGAATACACATATTCATTCTTTTCTAGTCATACCAATATTTCTCTGTTTGCTTCCTTTAAGGACTGATACGGAAGAATGGATTGCAACTATTGATGCTTTAGTTTCTAAAAGTTTTGATGCTTGTCAGTGGTTAGTTGAATATTTAGTTGAAGCTGAAGGACGAGAACTTATTAAGTAAGTAGTAACACAGTTTGTCAATATGTTTGATAATATTCCATAATATTGTATCCTTTCCAGTTCAAGTCTTACCCAGCTTATATAGCCCCTGTTTATGTAATTGTGAAAAAACAATGTGCAGAGATATCAGCAGACCACAATAACCTTATGGTTTGTAGTTAACCCTAAAGGCAATTATCTTATCTAGCCTCTCTACACCTGTGTATTAGGTTTCCCAGTAGGAAAAAAACAGCAAATATAATTTAATTTAGAACATGAAAGAATTCAGTTTGGCTTCACTTCTCAACGATGGGGTATTTTTCAGAACATTTTTGCTGGAATGCAGTGTAAGAGAAGTGAGAGTTGCTGTAGCCACAATTCTTGAAAAAACCTTAGACAGTGCCTTGTTTCATCAAGAAAAGGTCAGTAATGTTAAAAAAACCACTGCTCTTTTATTCATTGCATATTAGCAATTTCTATAATTTGTTAATTAGTTAACAAGAATCACGATTTCTAATTCATCTGAATGTAATGTTTAAACTCAGTAGATATTTCTATGAAAACATCTACGATTCTTTTAAAAGCTTGTTTCAACTCTGTCTGACTTTTAAGACTTTAAGAAAGTGTCAGCTTTATTGCAAGCTTTGGAAAAATATTTTTTCTTTCATCTGTAATATTTTATATTTGTTGTAAGCTTGAATTATTAAATTGATAATTTCAAATAAGGCCCTTCTTATTTCTACTTTTTTGGCAGCTAAAATGCTTGCATCAGCTAATAGAAGTGTTGCTGAGTCTATTGGACAAAGATGTCCCTGAGAACTGTAAAAATTGTGCCCAGTACTTCTTCTTGTTCAACAATTTTGTACAAAAGGTAAAAAAAAACAAAACCTATTCTTCTACTTTTCAGATTGTTGTAATTAAATGAAAGAATGAAGCTATATTGCAAAAAGTTTCCAGTATCGCATAGGAAAAAAATCTGTCCTTTTCCAAGTGGAAGCTCTCTATAGCATCTGAAGTGATAGTTTTGACTTGCTATTCCATAAGAAAAATAACTGGAAAGTTCAGAGTTCGCCTAGTGAAGCTTTTTGAGAAAGTGCCAGAAGACTCTGGAAGAAGTGGATTATCACAAATCAAGGCGAATATAAGATACTGCTGCAAGCTCCAATCTGGGTCGATTACTGAGTCTGGAGGTTCTGTTTTACAAACTTTCGGACTTGTGCTGGACCCCACCTTAGGGAACTTCTCTCTTAACAGTATGTGTGCGCTTGAGCTATTCCGTGTGGGACTTATATGGTGCCTGTTGTGTGGGGCTTTTTCCGATGTGGATTGGGATGTTGATGGCTAGCTGTTAAATTGTTGGCTGTTGTTTCCTTGTGCTGCCAAGCCCTCCCTCCTAATTATGTGAAAAGCTGGTGGTAAATCAGCACACCTGTTGACTGAGGAGGGGCCCTTTTCTCAGACTTCAAGTTCTCTGGGGGTGGGGCTCCAGCACAAGTTTGAAAGCTCAGGAGACTAAACCTGTGGTCCCAGATTGAAGCCTGCAGAAGTGAATTATCTTGAGTCTTTTCAGTCTGGATTCAGGCCTAACTAGAGTATTGAGACAACATTGGCCGTGCTTGTTGATGACTTCTGGTGGGATAGGGGTAGGGCATCCATCCTGGCCCTCCTTGATCTTTCTGAGGCTTTCAGTACTATAAATCATGATATTTTTTTGGGATGGCTCAGGGAGTTGGCGTGGGAGGTGCCATGTTACAATGGTTCTCCTCCTTTTTGCAGGGCCAGTTCCAATTGATGTTGAAAAGGAAGCAGATTTCTTTCTGAGCCTAAGAATTTAAAATAGTCTGAAGAAGTACAGTCATTAACCTGATCTTGTACTCTTTGCAGAGTAGTTCACAGAACAGTATAATAAGTAGATTTTAGTTATAGGCATTATACTATAATTACCTCTTAATTGTTATGTTATAGTTTTGGCAGATCAATCACATCTTATTATTGAGCTAATAGGAAAAAAATCCAAAAGGAAAAAGCAAAGTAAAAATTGCTGGTTATTTTGGTGTCACAGAGCCATTCAAAGTCTGTAGATCAATATATCAGTAGTTGAATGAAATCAAATAAGTTTTAAGAAGCATTTCAGAGTAAATGCTTGATCAATTATAATTAAATATTTAAAATATTTAACCTCTTTTTGTGGTCTCTCCATATTTTCTAGAACATAACTCTATGTTTTTCCTGTCTTCTACAGCAGGGTATAAGAGCCTGTGACCTCCTCCTCAGGCATAGTGCCTTGAGTCATATGATCAATTTCCTTCTTGGTCCCAACCGGCAGAATAACCAGGTATGAGCATAAGGATAACACTTCAGTCTCTGAGCAGAGTGTGTGCTTTACACGAGTGTGCCTTCAGAAGCTTAGTAGTAAACCTAACTGTTGGGACTCTGAGAAAACCCATTCACTCTGTAGGCTTTGCCACAATCACTGCAGCTTTTGAATGCAGGAAGACTGCAAGAAATGCAATGATACTGTTTTTCCCCAAGAACGGGCAAAGTCCCCTGCAATTACAACTTCTGTTTGTTTGGAAATAGCCCCTAAGTAGGAAAGCATTATGAGAGCTCTTTGTCCTAATCTGTGACTGAGCATAATTAAACTTGAATACCTCTGAATTTCTACTTCTTGAAGTATCTTGTATACCCATGAGTGGAATTTTCAATCGGATGTTGACAGTTTAAGTGACTACGTAGCTTAGATGCTGACTGTGCTAGAAAGTCTAATCTATCTGCCCTCCAGCTTGACTATTCTTTTGGAGCTATTTGGAGGTTCAGGGTGGTGTAGTTTATGTTTTAATTGAATAGACAACAATATCTACTTATTTTGGCTGTGGTAATATTTTCATCAAAGCATTCTGAAAGCATGCTGTTGCCATTCAGCCTGGCTGAATCAGTCTTCATGCCTTTATGCATGAAAAGACACATTAAATGAAGTATGAGTGCTTATACGATGTTTGGTATATACTTAACAAAACAGAATCGCAGATGGAGTTCCGCACAAGCCCGGGAATTTGGCTTCCTCCATAATACTGTGGCATTGCTTGTCTTGCATTCAGATGTCTCCTCACAGAGGAATGTAGGTAAGTCTTCCCAGTTTTTTCTCGATGACCCCAGTTAGATGACTGTGTTATAACTGCAGTATGTTTGCCACTCCTGATCATTTTTAAATTATTATATATTATCAGTTGATTTTCAGGACCAAGTGTAGTTTCCTATTTGTACTTCCTTTACAGCTCCTGGTTTGTTTGCCCTGCATTCACCCCTTAACATTACTTCTTCAGGGCCACTTTTGGCCCTTCATGAAGAAGTAGAAGCTTTGATATTCCTATCTGAGGGGAAGCCTTATTTAATGGAGGTAAGCAGCTAAATTTACATCTGTTTTATGATGAGTTAAATATCATACAAAATGAAGGCTTTAATCAAGTTGGTCTAGAATCCAGTCTAACAACACTGTTTAGAAATGATGTTACTGCAACTACAATGCTACAACCCAAGTAATGAAGAGTTACCAAATAAGTATGTAATGAAATGCATACAAAGTTTTACAGTCTACTGCTTTTTTAGATAATAATGATAATCCTCTGCTCTTCTCTCAAAGGTGATGCATGCTTTGAGGGAGCTAACTGGATCACTCTCGATCCTTATTGAGATGGTGGTCTACTGCTGCTTTTGCAATGAGCACTTTTCCCTGACCATGTTGCATTTCATCAAGGTAAATTTTTGTAATAAATTTTCAAGACATGAATTGTTCTGGAACTGATACCCAGTACCTGTAGCAGTGATTTAAGAATATGCTCTTTGGTGTAGAAATTTCGGTTTCTGTTGTTGGTCTCTTGACAATTGCTGATTCTTTCTGAATCTTAAGGACTGATACACACTTTAGTTTTCAATGCTATTGCTTTACAAAATGTCTATGATTTCTTATTCTTATTCCCCACATATTCCACCAGTATACAGTATATATCCATAGCTTGTGTGCTTGAAAAGGTTTTTTTCTCAGAATATCCATTTTTACATAAACCACTCTTGCTCTCTACTCTTTAGTATCCCACACAAATTCTTTACAGGAAAAATTCCACAACTTAACAAAATTCTGTCAAAATGAGTTGTAAAGTCTTATTGAAAAGTACAGCATTGCTTTCTAAATATTTTCTAACAAAATATTTATGGACCTGTTAATTTTACAATCTTTTACAATTAATGTTTCTAAAATGCAAATAGTTCGTCTGTGTACTTTCTGCTTGCCTGAATTTATATTTTTGGCTTGTAGAATCAACTGGAGACAGCTCCACCTCATGAGCTGAAGAATATTTTCCATCTCTTACATGAGTTATTGGTAAGCAATAAGATAAAAGGTAAAATCTCCCTCATGTCAAGTTTGTCTCTGTTGTTCTTGGAAATGGTACTGAATGGGTATGCTACTGAACATAGTACTAAAGCCTTTTACTTTATTCTCAGCACTTTAAAATATACATTAAAATCCCACCCCCACCCCCAAAATTAATATATCTATATATTAGGACTTAATTTATAAATGCTATATATTTTAGTGACTTTTAAATTATACTTTGTTAGATAGGTAGCTATGAATAATATTAAATTTTTGCCTATTTTTTGTTGTCTGGCTTGACACAGCATTCTGCTAAAGCCAAAAAGTTTTTATTCTATTCTAATTGCTTTCAGTAGAAACTGTTCACCACCACAAGCCTCAGTGTAACTGATTAAAAATGATAAACTTTTTTTATTTGATCATACCTCTTATTTAAGTAGACCTGAAATGTTGGATTTAGATTCAGTGTAATTTAGCTAACCTTCTCTGTTGTTTCACAGATTATTGAAGATCCTTTACAAATAGAGCGGGTCAAATTTGCATTTGAGATTGAAAATGGATTGCTGGGTTAGTACCACTGCATAGAATTAGTAACTGAGTTTCAGAGAAACGTGCAATGAATCCCAAAAAGATAACAGTATTTTTAAATACTACAAGACTTTAGTTATGTGGGTGCTTCTGGTGTAGGCATTATAAGAGGAAAGCCATGTTATTCTTTAAGATGCGTAAAAATCAGGAGACTGGCAGCAGTTTTTCTAATTCTTTTATAAAATTTTAATAACATTAAAATAACCCACATGGACAGTAGTCATTGCTATCAGTGTGTCAAATTCTTAATCACACTTGCTTAGTTAGAAAAAGTGCACCAGACTCCTGATGTTTAATTACTTGGGAAATCACTTGGAAAAGAAAAAAAGTTTTACAAGTCTCTATATGCATAGGAGAAATTTTTTTGAAGGTGTTCAGAAAAAGAATTTAGGAATAAAAGATATAATTCAAGAATGTTCTGTGAGATGGGCAGCCATGAAAGTATGAATTGTGCATAAAGTAAATAAACTCCTTAAGAGCTATTTCTCTCATTGTGATAGCATCTTGATTCATATGCGCTATTTTTGGGTATTTTGAATACTGCAACTTAAGTAGATGATATTGGAGAAATAAAAGATTATATGTTCAGATTTAAAATATCTGCAATTTGCTTGCTAAATCTTATTTTGCTGTATATTAATCTGTAAAAAGAATTCCTTTGTGAGTAAAATGTAATGAGCCATAGCCTAAATTCAGACGTTGGCAAGCTGATTAAAAAGAAGCTTGGTTTGGCATGATATCTAAATGTAAAATCATAACAAATGTCATGATCTGCAGCAGTTAATGCACCATGAAATGGAGCTTAACTGTGAACATGCAAAGATAAGTTGAAGTAAAATGGAAGGTGTAAAAAAGCTGTAAACTGTGCTTGACACATTAGCATTGAGACTGTGTGTATATTCTGTTTGCTCAAGATAGTGACTACATTTAGAAATTATTATTGTTTTCATACCCTCTCTTAACAGCTCTGATGCATCATAGTAACCATGTGGACAGTAGTCGTTGCTATCAGTGTGTCAAATTCTTAGTCACACTTGCTCAAAAGTAAGTATGTAGTAAAAATGGTGCTATTCGTGCCAGGTTATACACTCTTAATATACTAGGATGTGGATGACATTTTAAATGTCCTTTGTATCAAACTCAAAGCCAGATTCCAAGGTTGGAGTGTTCTGGCCATAGAAAACAATGGGATATTGGGACTGGTACTTCACTCCCATCCCTCTGTAATCTAGGCAGTGAAAATATTAACATTGCCGGAGTAACTGCTACTGACTAGCCAACATATAGAAATATTGGTGAAAGGGACAATATTAACAAACCATTAAAAAGAATTGGGGAAATATTCTCATAGGAAAGCCTTGGAATGAGAAAAAACAGCATGAAGATACATTGTAAATCTCAACAGAAAAAAAGCTCACAGAGAGAACACCTTTACTAAAAAAAAATAGCCATGTGCTTATGTGAAGATACAACTACTACTAATATTATTTTGCTGCTTTGTATTGGCAGCAAAGTCGATGTCAAGAATTATTTCTATGTGACCAGAAAGGGAACCTCTTGTAAATTGGAATAATTTAAAGAGAAGAGGAAACATAATCCTTTAATATCACAGATACATAATTTTCATAATTTCTCTTAAAGATGCCCTGCTGCTAAAGATTATTTTAAGGAGAATTCTCATCATTGGAGTTGGGCTGTTCAATGGCTTCAGATAAAGGTAATATTTATTATTACAAAAATAAATGTATATAGGTACAATGTAAATTAGTCTCAATGTCCTATTCACCATGGTTCAGAAGTTCCTTCAATGGGTCAATAGTAAGAAAGAGGGAGCAGGAATTTTTTCTTCTTGGAACTGATTTCCTTTTCAAATCCAGCCCAGTAGCAATTTGCTATGTGGTTTTCATTCATTGTTGCTTCCATGTTTTCACATTTTTCTAGATGTCTGAACACTACTGGGCTCCACAAAGTAATATATCCAATGAAACCTCAACTGCCAAAACTTTCCAGCGGACTATTTCTGCACAGGTCAGTAAAATTGGTTGTAAGTTTATTGCATTTTCATTCCTTTTTCTTTAAAAGTGGCAGTTGCTTTTTTAAAATACCTAGATGAA
>JANHFJ010000017.1:11149-21706 GCA_032468195.1 Cerberus rynchops | reverse complement strand
ATCAGCCGCTTTAAACTCAGTGTAAATCAGTCCAAACTGGACTGTAAAAAATGTGAT
The DNA here is from genome assembly GCA_032468195.1 of Cerberus rynchops. Taxonomy (NCBI): domain Eukaryota; kingdom Metazoa; phylum Chordata; class Lepidosauria; order Squamata; family Homalopsidae; genus Cerberus; species Cerberus rynchops. The sequence continues at coordinate 21,649 of JANHFJ010000017.1, read as the reverse complement.
TTTTGTAATAAAGTTGCCAGAGTCTGGAATGCTGTACCTGATTAAGTTGTTTCAGCTACAAATTCTCATAGTTTCAGTTGCAAATTGACTTCCGTGTACGTTACATCACACCTAAGTGGACAGTAGAGGGGGCGTGCATAAGTGCACAAATGTGCCTATCGTCCCTGTCTTTGTATTGAATCCTATTTTTTCTTAATCTTTTTTATTCTTCTATGCGTGTTTTCGATGTTCTAATAAATAAAATAAATCATTTCTAATTCATCAATAACTGTTTTACAAATGGGCACAATCCAGGCCTGTAGAATTACAATTGTGTGGAAAACCACACCATTTGGGAGAAACAAAACAAGATCACTCACATACCTCTCAGTAAAATGAATATAGGATATTCATTTGGCTGACAGGAGAAAGTATTTTAGAAAGGGTTTTAGTTTTATAAAGTGAAGAATTTTAGTTTATACCTATTAGGCCTTCATACTGGAACTTCCAGATGTTTTGGCAGGTGTCTTCTGTGTATCTAATCTACATTTCTGCTTTGTCACCACACAATATACTCCACATTCCTACACATAAGCAACCTTATCTACTTCAAAGTGAAATGCTATTATCAAGGCGTAAACTATTTTCTCAAAACAATAAAACATGAAGGTTTATAGCTTTCCAACCTTCAATTGCTGTAGAATTTGGGAGTATTTATTGCACAAACGAAGATGATATGAACCAATTTATTTGGCAATCACAAAAGGCACACTGCTTGAAGGGGGGGATACCTGATTTTTTAACAAGAGGTAGAAAACAATCAGGACGTGCCACCTATGAGCAAACTGCCAACAGATGTAGACTTTGTATAGAAAGTCTTTGACTTAAGACTGCAATTGAGGCTAGAATTCCCACAGCTAAGCAAAGTGTAGTTAAGAGAGTCCAATTTTAACCATCCCTTTTGTCAATGTTGTTAAGAGAATCACTGCAATGGTTAAATGAAGCATGAGATCATTAAGCAAATCTGCCTCCCCCCCACCCCCCAATTGATTTTCTTTGTTGGAAGCTGGCTGGAAAGATCACAAATGATTTATCCCATGAGAAATACATATCAGTTGCAAAGCGCCCAACTTTTGATCACATGATCTTGGGGATGCTGCAACAATCATAAGTGGGAGGACCAGCAGTAAGTCAGATTTTTTCAGTGCCACCACTGTAACTTTGAACAATCATTAATCAAATGAATATTTATCTGTTGAATCATGTGAAAATATTACACCCATTAGACATTCACATAAACATTTTTTTCATGAAAAAACCACCAAATAGAAATATTAATAAGAGTGGCATTGCTTTCAATTTTTGCAAATAATTTCAATATCTGGCAAATCATTTCGCTTGCGTGGACTACTGAGAGAGTCTTGGGGAACTCCTTGGGCCACACTTTAAACCTGTAGAATTCCATGCCAAAAGTCAGCGCATGATTTGAAAGGTATTCCTGACGTTCTATTGTATCCTGCTCAAATCCTTTAAATGTGGTGTGGTACAGTCTAAGAGCTCTGCCAACTGTCTCTGCTCATTCAGTCTAGGTAACATGCTGATCCATTTGGTTTCCTTTTGCCTACTAATGAATTTGCTACGTCCAAACTGCTGCAAACTCCTGACTTGTTCAGCCCTGCATGGAATATGGCAAATGCCCAGATCCTGCAGATGGTTTGCCTCGTGCCATGACATGATGCCAGGGGACAGAGGAGACCCGGAGAGCATTCCAGGCAACGTGCCACAAATCAACGCGTGGCTTGAAATGGACCCTCACGGTGATTGTGCCAACGCCTGGCTGCTCTTTCCTGCAAGCATGCCAGTTGCATTTTCAAGCTTATAGAAATGGTTGATTTGCCCGGTGTATTTTCTAAACTCATTTCACGGGGACCAGACTGGCTATAATAATTAATAATACAGGGCAGGTGAAGAGCTATATTCAGAGGTACAAGCTGTGACGGATAAGACATCTTTTGCAGGGAGGAAACTGTCCGTGAAGAATGTAATGAAGCCTGCATTTTTATTTCTCCAACAAAAAACAAACAAACATACCGCCAGCAGTTATGGCTACTCAAAACCAGCCAAACTACTTATGGTAAAAGTCAATTCATTTCTGTTCCTTTCCCTGGTTTAACCCACGCTTCCAGCCAGGCGGAAAAAGCAAGTTTCTCTTAATCTGGGGCACAAAAATCAGATTCGATCCTTTCGCCTGGCTTTTTCTCAACAAACACCTGCTCTCTGTTGGGTCTGATCCTGAAGACATTTCTCCAGGTGAGAAATCTCCTCATGCTCAGAGGCTACCTTCCAATTTGGGTCCCTGGCAAGACTGAGCCTTCCTTTCAAAACCACAAAAAAACCGTGCGGCAAATCCGTTCCGAGGGCGCGGACGACAAAGAGCCCATTCTCCGCGGTCACTCACACCCGCGCTGTTTCGAAAGCCCGATCTCCAGTTTTGGGTTCGCCCCCACCCCCGGAGTCGTCCCTTCTACCGGCTCTGGCTTCCCTCGACCAATCCCACCGCTCGGCGCCTGATCCGATCCAAACGGCGGTTTCCCATTGGTTGAGCGGTATCCCTCTCCTCACCGCTCATCCAACCCGAAGAGAGATGAGCCGGGTGAGGTGGGGGTGACGGGGAGGCGGCTTGCCCGCGTTCTAAAAGATTAGTGCCGGTGGGCGCGATCCGTGGGTTTCGGTGATCAGGGGACGTTGCGTCAGGGGCGCCGACCGAGAGGAAAGCAGGAGTCAAAGCCCCGCTAGGAATAGACTGTCGGGGTTCTTGAAAGCAACGGGATGAGTGGAAGTGGGCGAGGGAAGCACCTTATCCCGACCTTATGAAAGCACTTTCGGGGTTCCTTGAGCTTGTATAAAGAGGGTTGCGCATTAGTATCCAGAGAGAACGGAGCGCAGGCATCCTTGAAAAGGCGCAGTTTTGGATTGTGAGGCATAGGAAGCGGCTGGAGAAAGGTGGGGCCGAGAGGGGGGCGCAGGTTGTTTGCAAGTCGCGGCTGGTGCGTGAAAGGGCAAGGGGGGGGCGGCTGCGCGATCCTAAAGAGAAGAAGCGAGCGGCCTTGGCGAAAGTCCCGGAGGAGCTGAGCGAGGATGGGGCCTCTGCTGTCTCTCGGGCTTGGGCTCCTGCTCTTCTTGCTCTGGGCTCGCTACAGGGGCATCGAGTACGTGCTAGTCCACCACCGTTGGATTTTCGTGTGCCTCTTCCTCTTGCCCCTTTCGGTCCTTTTCGACATTTACTACCAGCTCCGGGCTTGGGTTGTGCAGAAGCTGCACTGTGCTCCTCGGCAGCATGACTTGCGCGTTCGGAACATCCAGAAACAGGTAAGGACCGGAGGGACGACTTGGGTTGGTTGGTTGGTTAGGTTTTGTTTTTGTTTTTTTGTTTCCAAATCCGGAATGCGAAAGGGGGGGGGCGGTTTGTTCAGCGACCTTCATGAGCTCGAGGGGTGTTTGTGTAGGGCTCTCCGATGGGAGAGGGAAAATAAAAAAATTAAAAGACAAATACAAAAAAATAAAAATCGAATATAAAAAAAAGAGTAAAAAATAATGTACCTGGGAGTTAACCATTTTATTTGTTTATTTAATTATCTGTATTCCATTTATGTAGCCACCTATCTCACATTTTTTACTCTGGGTGGCTTACACTTAAAACAATCAGCATCAAAAATAATAAAACAATCATGACTTAACCAAGAGTTCCTCTGGCAGTTCTGAATTGGCATTGTCTCTCACTATCTTGAACTATTCAGCCAAAACAAATCTGGCTGGGGAGAATGCTCTTCTATTTTGATTTTAACTGATCGTTAATTTAAAAAAAAAAAAAACTTGTCGGTAAGGAAAAGGAAATCATAAAGATGCTTGCTTGACTTTTATTTTCTATACTGTGCTTTTTTTTCTCCCTGTTGACAGCTCAGCAGTTTTAGCAATGCAGCGCCTGAGTTGGAAGATCAGGGGAAAGACCCTTGAAGCCAATGCCAATTGGCACCCTTGTTTGTACTACGTTACCTAAGCCAAATCTATTTTTCTTCAGGACACTGGTCAGCCTGGTAAACTGTACAATGTAATCCACCCCAGTTCACAACTTTTTTTTGGCGGGGGTGGGATATAATATTTACGGTAGTTGAAACTACAGGAAACAGAGGGAATACTTGGCTTGGGGGCTGATATGGAGAAGTCTTTGTAGTTCTTGCAATAGATGCCCAGAACATGCTATTTTTGTAAGCCCACACACTAACTTGGCTGTGCCTTGGTGCATTCACCTGCACGGAGTTTCACCTTGCCTAGGGTTACCACTAATTGTATCCATGAGGAAACAGGTGATGATGAAATTGATTTATGCAGTGTTTCCACTGAATAGTCATGCCTAATGTTATTTTCTATAATGCCTTGATGGAAATAGTGATTTCACATTTTCATTTATGGCAACATTCAGCCCTGCTTTTTTCTCTTAAATTATTCTGGGATTAGAGGATTGAATTAGGATTAATTTACATTATGGAATCTCCTCTGACAAGAGCTGCTGAAGGGGCCTTTACCAGTGGTCTCTCTTGGTGTTTAACAGCTCTTTTTAAAAACTAGGGATGCCGAAGTCTGGATCTAGAATTTTCTGTATGCAGAACGTGGACTCTACCATCTGTAGGGACTATGTGTTACTTTCAGGCTATAAAATAAGGATGATTTTACAAGTTCAAGCCTATTCACAGGCTAATAAAATGATACTGCAGTCTATATTGAAAATGCCAGCAAATTTTGTTTTAGGGTTTCAATTCCTTACAAATTGTTCACTGAGATTTATATCATATATGCAGGCGGTATATGCGATACCTTTATCATGAACAAATGTTAAGTAAAATACAAAAGTATGCTCTGTCATTTTGTTAGGCTCAAAAATGCAGTTTGCAGGCTTGCATGCAAGAGCAGATAATTATTTCAGAGTGGCCTTTCATGTCGTGTGCTGACATCACATGCCTATGATGGCATGAAACAAACTATCTGCATGTTCTTGATATTTACCATATTACATGCAGTGCTTTTGCTGTGGTTGGCAAAGCAAAAGCAGATCAATTATTTTATCTAGAAATGAATGAGAAAAGAAAACTAGCAGATTCCTCATGTTAATCTGACATTAAAGGTTCAAGCATTATTACAAATGCAATAAATGGATAGAGTGCTAAAAGTTTGTAGATTGCAAAAGATTGGCTTATATATTGAAGTCAATTAAAAGCAACTATATAATTGTCTGAGGAAGAATTCATAGACTTTTCTATTGTCTGTTTTTCTCTGAGTCAACGTGGAACTGGTTGCTGACAACTTATAGACAGTCAAGTCTATCTTATACAGCACGGGTGTCAAACTTGCAGTGTCATGTCATATCGCAACTTTTCCCCCCTTTGCTAAAACAGGTGGGTGTGGCCAGTGTATGATGCATCCAGCCTGTGGGCCGCGAGTTTGACATACCTGTTATACAGCATACCACTGCTGGAGTTCTCAAAAAATTGCCCTAGGATAGAAACAATTTCAAACAACTTGAATGCCCACTAGGATATCACAGACTACAACTTCCAAGTGCAGTCTAACTGGGTGCCTGGGAATTCTGTGAATCATTTAATAAAGTTAATTAAGTAAATGTTTATGGGCTTGTATACAATTGCTGAAATATTTTGAGATGGAAAGTCCTTTTGTACATCTCTCTTGGAAATGTGCCATTAGTTGGCTAAGCTACTTCAGATCCATCCCAGAGACTGTAATTTAGCACAGTTTGTCAGATGGTTTTAAGTAAAAGGCTGAAATGTAGCACTGTCGTCCAAATGAGCTTTTAAACATAATCAGCTTGGCAGCAGAGAGCAGATAAGTTACAGAGAGGGAGAATGGCAGGGTACTGAAGGAGTATTGGATTTTGAGTTAGATTAGAAGCACAGATGTTTGTATTCTGAGTAAGAAGGAAAGCAGAAGGTAAACCTTATTGAAAGTAGCTGTGTTTACTCTGCTGCTTCTTTGGAAGTTTAATGAAGACTCAAAGTGGAAGATCTGTGGATTGTTGAAGGGGTTTTGTAAAAGTATGTGGAAAAGAATGTGCCAGGTGCCTTCCTGTATTTCTACTGCCACACCAAGTAAGTTTATATCATTCCTTTTCTAACTTTGTAACTTTGCCGGGTGTTTAATTAGCACAGGTGTCTCTCTCCCCCCCTCCCTTAGCTGTGCACTCTCTCCATTACTTAATTTTCTCTATACCAAAACCTGCATCTTGAAGGATCGCTCCATTTGCAAATGATACAACAATCATTGGTCTCATTCAAGATGGTGATGAGTTTGCATAGAGATGAGAGGCTGAACAACTGGCCCTGTGATGCAGATGAAGCAGTCTGGAGCTGAACACACTTTTAAAACTGTAGAGATGATAGTGGATTTTAGGAAGAATCCTCCTATTCTACCACTTCCTATAATATTAGATAACATAGTATCAGCAGTAGAGACCTTCAAGTTTTTGGGTTCTACATTCTTCCAGGACTTGAAATGGACACTCAACATTAAAACCATCATTAACGAGGCACAACAAAGTATGTTCTTCCTGCAATGAACTCAGAAAGTTCACGCTGTGCAAGGTGCTGCTGATACAGTTTTACAGGGGAATTCTGGAGTCTGTCATTTTTATCTCTATATAACTGTCTGGTTTGGTACAGTAACCAAACAGGACAAGTATAGACTTCAACAGATAGGACTTTAGGAAAAAAACCAGTTGCAACCAGCCTTGCTTCCATCGAGGACCTGTATGCTGCATAAGTCAGAGGGCTGAGAAAATATCTACAGACCTTCACATTCTGGACATAAACTGTTTCAACTCCTCTCTGCAGGATGTAGCTACAGGGCATTGCATGCCAAAACAACTAGACACAGAGACAGTTTTTGCTCCATGCCATCACTCTGCTAGACACCTAATTCCCACAGTGCTGTCTCATTTCTAAGGATATTTACCCATGTAGTAGGGTTGTATTATTATCCTTCTCATCTTTCCTACCACCTTCTCCTATTGTTCTCTTATTATTATATTACTTTGTTGTTTGTATGTACACTGAGAGCTTATGCACAAGACAAAATCCTTTGCAAGGATTTCAAAATCCTTTGCAATCCTTGGCCAATATAGAATTTTATTCTATTTCTGAGGAAAACATGCTATTAATCTGATGCTATACAAATGGGAGGTTGAGGTGGCAAAAAATTGTTGAAACTAGTCAACCTAATTTAAGGCATCAGTTGTGCTCTAGGCTTAATTGTTAGGACACTGTTAACGGCAGCTGGCAAGTATTTTGCTACTTGTTATGCAAAATCAGTGAAAGGAGTACATTATATTTCACAATCTTTTGATTTTTATTCTTCCCATATCATTTCACATCTGTGGATATACATGGTGTTAACGCCTTGTTCTCCACCAACTCCTTAAAGCACATGCTATAGTACAGCAGTCCCCAAACTTTCCAGCTTTGTGGACTAGGTGGGGGTAGGGAGAGGAGATGGTTCTGCTCGCACAAATGGAGCTTCATACGTGAGCAAGTTTGCCCACCATTTGCACAGCCCAAGGGTTGGGGATTCCTCTTGTAGTAGCCTTTTCCAACAACATGTCTTTCATGTTTGCCAAAAGCACTTTGCTAATTACAAAATCAGTCATACAGTTTCAAAATGTTTCAGAATTCAGATGTTGTCTAAGAGCAAGATCCACAAATATAATTAGCAAATTAATTCTATATACCTATTTGATCTTGTTGAAATGAAAACCAAAGAATATTTTACAGTATTTGTGTGTCTCTCTATGTCTGTGTACATCCTCATTTTTCTGAATTTGAGAGAAACATCTACATATATTAGAATGATGTGATACTGGAATAATCTATAATTCGATATTCTTCCTTATCGGACATTTGTTGCATTTATATAACTGCCCATCTCTGGGTAGCATGCAACAATTGCATAAAACAGTTACCTAAAAATGCTCATTATAAAAATATAAAAAGTCATTATTAAAAATGAAAATATTGTCCAAAATATGCAAATCACAAAGAGTGAATATATCAACTACAGTGGAGCCATCTAAGAACGCCTTTAGCTCCCTGAGACCCGATGATATAACCCAATGTTGAAGGACTTCTAGAAAAATAGCCAACCTGTGTGTGTGTGTGTGTGTGTGAGTGAGAGAGAGAGAGAGAGAGAATGTTCCATAAGTCAGGTGCCACAGCAGAGAAGGCTCACCTCCTGGGATCCACTACATGTAAGTTGCTGGCAGATGATACCTCACCATGCCCTCTCTGCCAGATCTAATGGGGCATGTTAATGTAATCAGGGAAAGGCCATTCCTTAGGTAGGTTAGTCCCATGCCACAAAGGGCCTTAAAGGTCAAAACTAGTACCTTGAATTGGACCTGGAAAAATGCCACTGCAAGAGCAGGGATGTAATATGTGCTCTTCTAGGAGCAAACATAATTGTCCACACTATTGCATTCTGCATGAGTTGAAGGTTCCAGATACTCTTTAAAGGCAATCCCATATAGAGAACATTATACTAGTCCAATCTAGAGGTGATTAGAGTATTATCAGTGACTGAGATACTCCACCCAGCCTTCCAAAGTTTCCCTAGGCCCCTTTACCTATGCGTCAATCAAAATAGAGTCATGGGACAGCAATCTGTAGACATGGGTAGAGAAGTACTGCCACTTCTTCACACTTACCAGCACAAGATAGGCCTTAATAACGTCTCTAACCCATACTTGGCCAAGTTTATCCTTGGTTGAGCACCAGGGAGACTTTAGAGCAGAAGTTTCCAATCTTGGTGATTTTAAGATATGTGGACTTCAATTATAGAATTGCTGATTAGGGAATTCTAGGAATTGAATTCCAGATGTCTTAAGGTTGCTAAGATTGGGAACCCCTGCTCTGGGCATCTGTTCCCCCATTTCATCTCCCTCAACTTCAGTAAACCATAGATGACAGGATCCCTGAGGGTGCGTATATGTCTAGAGGCATCTTTTTCTGATATTGAATTTGATAAAAGTAAACTACATCTATAGAAGGACGAAATATCAGAACAGTCCATAATTTACTATTTATCATATCTTGCTGTTCATTTCCAAATCCAATTGCCTCTGGTAAAACTTTTCATTTTAATTTTACTTGACTAATTTTAGATATTGAGACTGTAGAAAGAGTACAGAGAAGAGCAACAGAGATGATCAGGGGACTGGAGGCTGAAAGATATAAAGAACGCTTGCAGGGATTGGATATGTCTAGTTTAATGAAAAGAAGGACTGTGGGGGGTGTCATGATAGCAGTTTTCAAATATGGTAAGGGGCTGCCACTAAAAGAGGTCAACCTATTCTCCAAAGCACCTGAAGGGAGGACACGAAGCAATGGACGGAAACTAATCAAGGAGAGAACCAACCTATAACTAAAGAGAAATTTTCTGAAAGTTAGAATAATTAATCAGTGGAACAACTTGCCTCAAGAAGTTGTGGGTGCTCCAAAAGCGGAAGTTTTTAAGAAGAGATTGGACAACCATTTGTCTGAAATGGTATAGGGTTTCCTGCCATAGCAGGAATTGGACTGGAAGACCTCTAAAGATCCCTACAAACTCTGTTGTTCTTATTTTATGATTCTTAATCTAAAATTAATTAATAAAAGAAGGAAAAGTTGTTCACCAAAGGTGCTTACAGAAGCCAATGTACATTATTTAATGCCTTTTCTGTCCGAGTTTCGGTACTGGAGGGGATTTACCTGTGGCTTTGCAGAGCTGGAGAAAAGCCTATCCTTTCAACTGTTGATGGTTTTTAAGAAAAAATTATTTTATTTAGAGAATTTATATAGCTGCCCACTCACTTTTAGTTACTCAAGGCAGTTTACAAAAAATTAAAAAAATGAATATAAAAAAGTAAAAATATACTTTGGAGTTAACCATTTTATTTGTTTAATTATTTATATTCCATTTATATAGCCACCTATCTCACATTGTTTACTCTGGGTGGCTTACAATTAAAACAATCAGTATCAAAAATAATAAAACAATCATACAAACAATAGGAAACATTAAAACAATTAAAAATCATACAATTCAGTCACCAGAAAAGCACAGTAATTCAAGAACAGTAGGGTGGTTTTATGGGCTCTGTACTAACCACCTGTGGTTTGGGTGTGGACATCAGCATTCCAACCATGTAATATTTGCTGACTGGTTCCTGTATGTTCTCTCATCACATCCCTTGGATATTGCATCAAATCAATGGATTCACATTTGTGGCGTTGTCCAAAATCTCCGTGCTTACTATTCTCCATGCAAGGAGTCTTCAAATCCTGATACAGCGGGGAAAATAAGTATTTGACACATCAGCATTTGTATCAGTAAGGGGAGTTCTAAATGGGCTATTGACACAAAATTTACACCAGATGTAGCCATCAAGCCAAATATTGAATTCATACAAAGAAATCAGAACAT
>JANHFJ010000008.1:0-13484 GCA_032468195.1 Cerberus rynchops | reverse complement strand
TGAACTCCTGGAGGACCTAATAAATAGTTAACATACTATTTTGTCTCTTTCAAGAGCAAACGGTTTAAATGTCTGTGGAATTAAATTGAGCTGAAAAAGCATCGTTGTGACAAATACTTTAAATGTTTTTGGTGAAACATACCATGACCTTAGTAAAGGTTTGGCAAGGTCCCATGAGATCTCTCTGAACAAGATAAACACACAAGAGCACTGTGGGCTGCTGAATTTGCAATTGCCTGTAACAAATGCATCCAAAGAATTCTTGTAAATGGTTATGCTTTGAGTGGAATCTCCAGGGAACTTATCCTAAAGCTATTCCACTTTATTAGATATTTATAAGTTAAACTACAGGATGGAGCTGAACTGAATAGGATAATGGAATGAAAAGGATAGAGATGACATAAACTAGGCACATTGGCTAACATACCAGAGGCAAAATCAAAATTTAAAATTATCTCCGTACACATGGGCACGGCCTCAAATTAATAAGGTGATATTGACAAGGTCCTGCATCTGTGCAGGTAAATGCATGAATAGAAGACTAGAGATGTGACAATGCAGATGGAAATGATCTAAGCTACCAGCTGAAGAAGCAATATAATGCGATGGTTAAAAAGACCAATGCAGCTTGAGCTGTCTTAACAGAAGCCCTGCATCCAGATCACGGGAGGTAATAATTCACTGTATTCTGCATGAATTAGATGTCACTTGGAATGTTGTGTATATTCTGAGTCCCATCACTGAAAAGAAAATGTGTGAACAAGTTTAAAGGAGAACATTTTTTTTAAATCTGGAAACCAAGACCTTTGAATTAAAGGAGATAAAGTATATATAAACACTGCTTGCTCTGGCACAAAGCAGAAGGCAACAGCCTGAAGATGGCGAGTGGGACCTCACCAAAACGTTGTGAAGATATTCTCAAACTTACACAGGACAAGACCTGAACAGACCTAGACCTGCATATATATGTGTGTGTTCTGCTTACAGGCTTATGGTTTCTTTTGGAACTTTACACAATACACAATTCCCAAGAGCCTGATAAGGCCTGAACTTTATTTCTCCCCCCCCCAATTTTTTTTTTTTAATTTTCTACAAATATATGATTTGTAGCACCTGGGTGTCAACCACTTTAGTACAAACAAAATAGTATTGATCATACATTTTACAATTAATAATCTTATGTTTTCAATGATAATGTTCTTATTTGTTAATTATCTCCATTGTCTACTTACTCCATATTTCATCATGTCTTTTAATTCCAATCCTATATTTCAATATATCTTACTTTCTGTCACCACTCAAATCTTGATCCTGTTAATTACATTTAACCATCTGTGGTATTCTAATAACAATAATATCATTACACACATTTTTATTATGTTATAATCATCCATCTATTCGCTATTCAGATTATACACCTTCCTTTTTAAGTTACTCCTAGTCAATTTTGTATCAATCACCACGTCTTACTTTTCATATAGCTTTTCATATGTCTTACTACAAGTCTGATGTTGTTAACCATATCTATTCCATTATACAAATTATTTGATTGATCTATTTTTACTTCCATCTATTTTACTGGATGCTTTCTCACTTGTAACCTTTTGTGTCATGTTTCCCAGTTTTTCTTCTATAAACTCCATCTGATTTCTTATGTCTTCACATTTTGTTATCCACATTTCCCTTGTGCTTTGTATTATCAATGCCATTTCCTCCCAAATTCTCATTTCTTCCTGGTAAATAAGCTCATAGAGTTTTATTGTATTTCTCTTTAATCTATTTGTTTAGCAATCATACATTCCATACAAAGTCACTTCTCAGTCCATTCTATATTTTCTATAATTTCAAGTCTCTGTGACCCAAAAGTTAATCAGTGTCTTCTTCTAAAATGTTTTTCTGCCAAACTTTAAGCAATGTAATGATACAATACTGTTTTATAATCCTCAGGGGTCCTTAGCTCATAATGTATATCCTTATTTCCACAATGTCTTGACCTTCCTTCCATCAGCATGTGATAGTGTTGAGTTAGGTTTAGGTTCAATATTAGACAAATTGTTCCTTTTTCAGTTTTCATGTTTCAAAGATAAAATTAATTTAAGTCAATAGTTCCAGCATATCAGAATGCCTGTTCAAACACTGCTTAGTCAATTTAAAAAAAAAAAAAATCTTCTGAATTTTTTCAACAATTTTTAGCCTTCCTCTTTAAATCTTTTCCTACCATTTTAAACTATTTCTTCTCCTCTCCCAAATATTGTGATGCCACCTCTTTAAAGATAAGTATGAGTCTATCACTTCTCAATTATTCTTTTGGGGGTCAAAGTTGCAGTAAAAGCAATTTTCTTCTCACCCAGTTCTAATGCTGCTCACGAGCTCCACTCCTACACTATGCTTAAATGGTCCTCTGTTGTCCCAGCTTCATGGCTGCCATTTTAGGTTGCTTCTTCGTCCTGCTGTGGCATAGAGGGAATGAAGCCCAGGGGTTCACCAGGAGAGTTACATTCTCTCCTCGACTTCATTGGGAGCCCCTACTTGGCTTCACCACCCCTCCAAGGCAGCTTTTGGCTCCATTTGGAGCCCACAAGCAGGGGAAGGCTAGAGCAGAAGTGCGCTCCTGCATCTAGAGGTGTCGTGACATCAACCAGTCACCTGAGGCACTTCTTTTGCAACCTCTCTGACTTGCACAGTTACTCTTTTGTGTTTTGCATATGTTTCCTAATCTGTGCAGTACTCCACATGCCTTCAACCTATGTGGCATCTCTTGCATGACCTCTTGCACCCCCATCTGTGCTGCACTTCTTACATAACCTATTGCACCTCCATCTATGCTGCACATTGCATGCCTTCCCCATCCTGGAATATGTACAGGATTGCAAAGAAGTTATGAGAACACTATGTGGGTCAGAAAGGTACTGGGGGGTGCAAGGGGATACATAAGAAATACCTTGCTGATCAGGGAGGGTGTGCACAAGAGACAGCATGTGGGCTTCAGAAGGTGTGTAGGATGTGTGTGGTAATGCATATGAAGTGCAATATGGGTCATGGAGGGTATATGGGGTATCACATGTGTTGGGAAGGATACACCAGGATGCACAACAATTGCATTTGGGGTATGCAAGGGAATGTAGAAAGTGCAAGAGGTATGCAATTGTGTAAGGGAGCTATGGTGAGGGTCAGGAAAGGTGATCAGGAGTGCACAAATATAATGAAAGGTTGTATCTATGAAGCAATGACTCGACAGGTTAGAGATTGTGACCTATTCTAAACCTGTGTATTGTGCTCTGACGAAATGCATTACATAGTAAGGAAAGAAAACAAGCAGCAGTTGATGTAAATTGCACATCTTTAATAACATACAGTATGTCTATATGTTTTATTTACCAAATCGGAAGGTAAAAGAAAAATATTTTGTTAGGTAGAATAAAGGTTTTGTACAAGGCTCTTGACACTTCTTGATTTGTTCTCACAGTCTTGTGCATTTAAAGATTGTGACTAAAGACCATGACAGTTGAAAACATAATGCAAAAATGCACTTTAAACACATAGTTTTGCATAATTCCTTTTTTTGGGGGGTGGAGGAATACTGACAGTACCTGTTTACAATTCTTCTGTTAAATTCTTTGCCAGAAATGCATTATTATATGCAGCAGTATCTTCATAACAGTTCAATCTGCTTATAATTTACTTTTGTAGTATGGTATTTTTTTTCTCTTTCACCCTCCCTTTTCAAGATTAAAAAGTTTAATAGAGATTATATCATGGTGAACACAAGCAACACTTCCTCATTACCAGTCTGAGCCACTGCCAATTTTAAAATGCTCAGAACACAACTAGACATGATCAACTGGCCAATAGGAAAGTTAAAAAAAAAAGCATCTAGTGTCAGGATTCTATCATTGATTTGTGGCTGTGTAAAGATTTTCATAAACTTGGGTAAAGGAGAACATTCATAACCAGGGGAATTGCCAAGTTGCTGTTTAATTAATTTAAAAACAACAGTGCAGCAGTAATGGAAAAAATAACAACAGGAGGAAGAATAGCAACCAAGTCAATGGTCAGTTAAAAGAAGTTTGAGTCTGGACCAGATCTGTAACATGAGTAAGTGTCTCTGACAAGACTCTTTCTAATTTGCATAAAGATAAAGAGAAGGAGGAGGGAGTGCAATTTAAAATGGTAAGATTCTGTTATTATAACCTTATAATAAAGCTTGTATGACTTTGGTTTTCTAATCTGGTCTATCATAGAAGACTGACAGAAAGTAAAAGCTATTAGTGAAATTGTGGCACAAACTTATGCTCATAGGAAAATCTGTCTTTAAGCTGGTTCCATTGCAATTTGTGAAATATCTTAACTGGAACAGAAGTAGGAGAGCTGAGTTACCCAATAAAAAGAAAAATGTGGAATCACACAGGTGTAGACATAATCTGGACATGGTACAAATATTACACTTGTCATTAATAAATTCTATTTTGTATTGATTAATACAATATTTTACTTTTTTTCTAATTTTACTTTGGAATGGCTGGTATGTTAGTTTTATGCTGGTCTATGCCCAAAACATAAGCAAATAAAAATAATATAATCTACTTGGACTATCATAGGCATGATGATCTGGAAGAGAATTGCTGTGATCCTCTCATATACTCACTGATTTATGAGGAAGCATTTGGGACACTGAAATGCGGGAATCCAATGTACCTAGTTTGCAGTATTTCAGGCTGACACCACTCACTACCAGAAGTTTGCTTCTGACTGGCTCAAAATTGACTCAGCTTTCCATCTTTCTGAAGTTGGTAAAATGAGGACCCAGATTGTTGGGGGCAATATGCTGATGTTGTAAACTGCTCGGAGAGTGCTGTAAAGCACTGTGGAGTGGTATATAAGTCTAAGTGTTATTGCTATTGCTATCCTATATTTTTTTCTCCTTAATGGAATTATTACTTCATTATTTCCTTTTTTAGGAACTGCTACCCAACTTGAACTCATCTTGAACTTATTCGTTTAGAACCCATTAGATTATCCTGACATGAAATCCTATTGATTCCACTTCAGATACAGATATACGTACATTTGCATATGCTCTGTTTTAGATTCCATTAATATGAGAAGCTCTAGCATTGTGTGGTCACTTTCCTTCTGTTCCTGTTACTTCTACTTTCTTTAATAATCTCTATTGACTGTCATCTAGTCAATAATACCTGACCTCTTGAGTCTTCTCTAATTTCTGAACCAGAAAGACAACAAGTCAATTCAAGAATTTCTATTAAAAAAATTACTTGGGAGAATTTGTCTCCCAATAGATGTTGACATTATTAAAATCTCCTATCAGACCAGTTTCATATTTCTTCGAATTAACCTGAATTTATTTTTGGAAGGCACAATCATATATTCTTAGTTGGATTGTTGAAAATAGACACTGACAACAGTATTTGTATTTCATCACCTATTTTAAAGCAGATACTTTCTACAGATAAGTTCATTCATTTGGAATTCTGAGCAGGGATGAGTATTTTTAAACATACAGTTCAGCTTTATCCTGGCTGCACTTCTTCTACTCTTTTTGAACAAATTATATTGTTCAGTTGATTATATTCTAGTCATGAAAGCCAAGGGATAAAGAATGGAGAGAATATGTGTGTTATTGTAAACTATTTTGCAATTTTAGTACGATTTTTTTAAAAAAAAACTTACAATATAATCAATATACTGTAACTGAATAACAGACAACAGTAGTAAACTAAATATATTTGTTGCCACCTTTGAAAGCAATTTAAAATGTATTTTTAAAGGATTGTCTTTCTTCAACATCTAGGAGATATGATACTTAATATCCTTAAAAGCAAGAGGAATTATCTGGGTCAAGATTGGTTCCTTTAAGTGCTTCAAGCAAGTATTTAAACTACAAATTGATAACAGAAGCATATGATACTTTTAGATAGGGTCCATGGATAAAATCATATTTTAAAAATTCAAAGTTGCCAAAGTTACAAGAAATTTCAGTATTCTCAAGTGAGAGATCATGGACAGTTTTTAATGGTATTTAGCTGTTTTGGAAAAGTATAAAAAAAGATATGTGGTTCATCAAACACGATCAGATAATATTGAAAATATAACTTGTAAGGGTCACCTTTTAGGGGAGATTGATGGCATTTTTATTTACCTAATAAATATATAAAATTTTGATATATACTTTTAAGGATCAAAAATGAAAGAGAGAAAGAATTTATAATATTGCGTTCAAAGCACTCTTGCTTTGTCATGAATTTAGTAGAAAACCAATTTGTTTTGCTCTGAGGCTGAGGCAAAATTCAGAAAATCTCTTAGAACCTCTTTATTAAATAATATTATTAAAATATTATTTAATAGAAGGGACCTGAGAGATTTTCTGAGAGTTTTGTGTCAGCCTCAGAAAAAAGTAAATTGGTTTTCTACTAAACTCATGTCAAAATAACTGCCAACTGATGTGGGAGCTGATACATCTGGATGAAAACAACCTCTTTCCACCTGGGCAGAAAGAAAAATGTCAAACTACAGGGAATAAAAGAACAGCTCCTAATTGACAAGATGCTTTTGGAAATCTTCAAAAGAAGAAAGATCGAGTTGAATTACAAGAAGGCATTTGACTGCTGCCACATGATTGGATAATCAAGTGCCTAGAAATAACAGGAGTCAGTAGAAACGTCAGATCAATGGCACAATGGAGGATACAGTTCCTATTCAATGGTGATAGACTGAGAGAGATTAAGGTTAATATCAAGATAGAAATCTTTCAAGGAGACTCACTTTCACCATCATTGTTTGCCATTTCACTGATTCCTGTATCAACAGTTTTGAAAAGATCAGAATTGATCTGAATTGAATTAGATACACAGCTAGAATAATGGACTGAAGCAGAACTTAAAGCCCTGAATAGGGAGACCAGAAAAATAATGACAATAAATCATGGCCTTCATCTATGCATCAATGTTGATTGACTCTACTTACCAAGAGTAGGTTGGCATGGGATGTTGCAACTATATTACAGCTGAAATAGAAAAAAATACATTGGTAGAATATCTGAAAGAAAGTGAAGATGATACACTGAAGCTAGTATGAAGGCATATTGAGTAACAAAGACACCAAACTAGCCTACAAAAAAGACAAAGTGAAAAATAGAAAAGAGACATGGCAGAGGAAAGTATTACATTGCCAATATATACTTACTTACTAAACAAATAAATAAATAAATAAATAAATAAATAAATAAATAAATAAATAAAGTATAGCAGGCAAAGCAGATAACAACAAGACCTGTTAATAACAAAGAGAAGACAAGTTGAAGAAAGAGATAGAGATACTAATTCTGGCTACACAAACCCTTAAGAACAAATTGAGAAGACAATGACAGACAGCAAAGAAGCTGAAGAAATATTGGACCACCTGGTTAGCTGTTGCAAAAAGATTTCATAGACTGACTAAAAACAGAAGCATGACAAAGTAGCAACAATGGTGAATTGGAATATCTGCACAAAATACTATTTGACTGCAAGGAAGAACTGGTGAGATAAGAAACCAGACAAAGTAATAGAAAATGAATAAGCTAAAGCATTATGGCACCTCAGAATTTAAACTGACAAGCATCTGTCACATAATATCTGAGACCTAACAATTGTCAATAAGAAAGACAAAAAAGTCTGGAGAATGAATGTGGCAGTATCCCGAGACAGCAAGAACAGAAGAAAAAGCACTGGAGAAAATCATAAAATACAAAGACTTGCAAATAGAAGTAGAATAATTCTGGCAAAAGAAAGTAAAGATATACCAATATTATTAAGTGCCTTAGGTGCAATCCCAAAAGATATGGAGCATCACTTGAACACCATTGGCATTAACAGAATCACAGACAGTTGATTACAAAAAACAGTTTTATTTAGAACAGTTTGCATTTTGTAATGGCATCTTTAACAACATAAAACAACATATGTCTAGCCCAAGTCATTAGGATGGATTTGATAGGTGAATAAAAATGCCAGTTCCAATCTAAACAGTTGGCTGACTGTGTGACCAACCATAATAATAATGGTACCAGTGGTTATCAGTATACTAGGCACCATATTATTTGGACAATATCTAGAAAACCTACAAAATGTCAAAAATTCCATGTCAATCATAATAGCTCATGCTGCTTGGATTCACAATATAATACACTGATACAATTTCAATATCCTAGGTTCTTGGGAAGAACTTGATGTGAATGAAGACCAACATCAATTAAAGAACTGGAAATTGTGATTGTAAGCCCCCCAATTCTCAATAACTGTAGACATCTGACAACAATCAAATAAATTTTGATTGGGTGTATATGTGTGTGTGTTTGTGTGTGTGTATTTGCAATGTGCAAATAAGAGGACAAATGTGTATAATTTCTGTGTTCTTTGTGTTTGCCCTTCAATACATGGTTCACTGCCAATAATTCTATTTGTAAAATCAAGTCTTTTACTAACAAGAAGTCAGATCTGTTTCTTTTTCTAAATTATTGGTGACATAATGCAGACCTGAGAAACTTTAGTCAAGAAAGAAGGGAACGACATCTGGGCAACATGCCATGTCTTTCCTTTCTATGATTCATACTTAACAGCTCAAACATATCACTAGTACCTTTTAAAATAATGAAAATAAGATACTCATTGACTTATTGGTGGGATTAGAATTACCATGACAGTTGTATGAGCGATTATACAATTGAATTACTGGTACCATAATATCAAAATACATGCAATTGTTGGCTTATTCTGGACACCAATTGTTGTGATAAACATTAATGACTCCTTTTGTTTGTTTTTATATGATATATGACTCCAACTATTATAACAATATTCATGAACTCATCTTTGTACGTTCTTCAGCAAGCTAAAAGCAAGTTATGGCTTAGTATGATTTGTGAATCCGATAATTATATAAATGCACTATGCAGGAAATAGTAAATTCTGTAAGAATTGAATTTACAAGTGGTTTGTGTCCATATTGCATTCACCTTTCAAATATTATCTCTCTATTGGCATAAGCTGAAACCATGGACTGTGTGCAGAGATTTTTAAGTAATATAGTGCTTTATATATTAAAAGCAGTACTTCTAGTTTTGCCCAGAGGGTAAAAGGAAGAAAGTGCAAATCTTGGAGTAAAAGTCTCATGTGCTTTTGACACAGCGTACCAACATAGTGGAAACTACTTTAAATTCCCAAAGCAGCAGAAATTGTTCAAAAAAAAAATGCAAGGAAACCCTTTAGGATTTAGATAAAGGTTATCAGTACTGGCAGATGTTGTAAAACATGAACTCTTGATTAATGTAGGGCATCTCAGGTCTGTATTGCATAACAATATATTAAGTGAACCGGATTTTTTTCTTCTTGTTTTTCATTCATATTAAATGTTATAAACCTAATCGGTGGTGTGGTAGTGCAGGATTTCTGGATCATTTTTAGTTATGTTGAAAGGATACTTACAGGACTATAAATAAATCTAAATTAAAAAATAAAAAGATAATGAAGATACTGTACTAGGCAGTGAATTTGGGGAAATCTATGTGATGAATGATACAAAACATTATAGGCATGAAACATACAAAAGCATTATAATCATGAAACAATGGAAACTAATCAAGAAGAGAAGCAACCTGGAACTAAAAAGAAATTTCCTGACAGAACAATTAATCAGTGGAACAATTTGCCTCCAGAAGTTGTGAATGCTCCAACACTTGAAGTTTTTAAGAAGACATTCAACAACCATTTGCCTGAAATGTTATAGGGCTTCCTGCCTGACCAGTGGTTGGACTAGAAGGTTCTTCTCTTCTCTTCTCTTCTCTTCTCTTCTCTTCTCTTCTCTTCTCTTCTCTTCTCTTCTCTTCTCTTCTCTTCTCTTCTATTCTATTCTATTCTATTCTATTCTATTCTATTCTGAATCAGTATGAATTAATTTGATCATTACTAAATTGTCCATTTCTGTGTTATTTGTAAGTATGACCAAATCTTAATTATGAATGAATAATGTTTCTGATCCATACCAATTTTGTGTGATCATGTTATGATTTGTTACTTTCTGTATGGACTTAATCTGCAAGTAATATCTATTAGTTTCTCTTAACCTGCAATTATGAAAACATTATGCTATTTGCTTATCTGTTTAACATGATTTTTGGTAAAATACACTTTTATGTATACAATTTTTATCAGAGAAATGCAGTATAAAATTTGGAGAACCATGCAATTTAAAGATTAGATGCATTTTGATCCAAATAGGATTGGGTAAAATTCAAATTATGCCAATTTGTTAAATAAATTATCTTTAGTCCCTAGATGGGGCCCAAGTTTATACCGGGTAACTATTTTAAAAGATGATTAAAGATTGTTTCATAAACATTTTAAATCAGACTATTTTGATTAATCAGAATTAATTTGAACAAGTGGCTTAATAAAATCCCTTTAATGCTCAATTGTTTGTAAAGAGCAACTGTTTGTAAAGAAACTTCTACAAGTGCAAAGTTTTGTTTGTTTGTTTTTACAAACCCAAATCCTTTAGAACATTATGTACACAACCAACATTCCTCCCCTCCCTGAAAAGAATCCTATAATTCGAAATAATATATGTTTTAGATTTCCAGAATTGGAATGTGGACAACATCTTTTTCATATTAAAAATGAAGCTGTTTCAGAAACAGATAAAATCTACAATAGATGCCACTTGGGGAAAAAAATGAAAAAGGAGAAAAGCAGTGCTGGTTCTTTCTGTATCTTTTCAAATCCCAAATGGCATGCCATTTAACATTTGGTAATATTAAAGATGAAATTACACACAAAAATGAAAATTTAGGAAAGTAATAATTAGCAATGAATATGTAATAAAGAAGTATTTAGATTCCTATGTACTCATGTTTTGTTTATTTTATAGGGAAATGTTTAGACATCAAGTGAGAACTAAAGAATTTGATTAGTCAAAAATATTCTGATTTAAAGGTATTTATGAAAAAAATATATAATCAAGTCTTGTCCTCTTTTTTTAAAGAAAAATATCCACAGTAATGCCCTACTTAGTTTTAATTTAGCTTATTTCTGGACTTACCCATATCAGGTCTTCCTTAACTAAAACTAAAGTGTCTTGCGATTACTGTCTTAATTGAGATTTATGTTATTTCTCTGAAATGAGTTTATTTATTTCAAGGTATGAATTGTAAATGTTATACATATTAGAAAAATCCTAGTAGAGTTATTATAAATCCAGTCCTGAGTTTCTGTATTCCATTTTCTTTGGTTATTTTTTTTAATTAAAAAAAACCATGACTGGTGATTAGAATAAATACACACCTTCTGTGATGATGGACTGTAGTTGTCAAGTTTAGGAAACCTTTGAGTTGGAAAAAGGATGAAATTCCACAGGGATACTGGGATGATACAATGTAAATTCTCTTTTAGTTTTATAGGTTCAAATATATTGCAGTTGGTTCGTGTTCAAAGATTGGTGTAATGTTTCCCCCAGACATTGCGGTTTGCAAACGCTCTTCACCCTCAAATATTTTGTTTGATGGTCCAAGATAAATTTGAGAAACCTGAATATGGGGCAGCAGTTAGAAATTGGCAATTGGCATGCTATGGGACAATGGCAGCACACCACAGAACACAATTTGCAAACATTTTCTCATGGAGGAACACCTGGTGCATAGACAGAGGAGAGGTACTCTTAATCAAAACAGAAGAGGGATTATAGACAAACCTAGTCAATTATATATGGGGCCAAAAACTCAGACAGAGCTCCTTGTCAGATTGTATCTTGACTAGATTTCTGCTTCTCCCTATAATGTGATGATTAAATGAAATCTAAAGAAATTGTGTTTGCTTCTACTATTAGGATATTCTCATTACAAGTAGTCCTCAATGTATGATCATAACAGTGAATTTACATTATTAAGCAATGCAGTCATAATGTCTGGTGTCATGTGTCTGCATCATATAGCAATATAATTCCAGAATTTCCCATTTTCATTGTTACTTGAGAACTGCAGGTTGTTAAATAAGTACCCACCCCGATCCAAACTATTCTTGGCTTGCCTCCCTCCTAGACCTGAGCCTCAGTAAGATAAGGGATTGTTTCCTTTTCAATTCCTCGCATCCACATACTGTAACTGCCATTTTGGCCAGCCTGCTACTTGCCTTGCAGGGCCACAAACAGTTCCCAAAGTTTGTGTGCTCTGGGGTTTCAAGCAGACCTTGAGCCTCAGCACAGCATGGACATCAGCTCCAGCTCAACCCAGAAGGGTGACAGAAAGAGACTTTTGGGTGTGCTGAAGTTTTGGGACTGCAAGAAGACCTTGAGCTGCAGTGCACGATAAAGCACTGCATCCTACTTCACAGAGCAAAGCCCACTACCAGCCTGCGTCAGCAGTGTAGCACAAAGCAGCTGCATGGTGCAAACCATCCATCCAGGTAGCCACAGCCACTCCAGAAGCTTGGTTCAACCCAACAGTTCAGCACAAAGCAAGTCCCCAGAAAATCCCATACACTCCAGTCCAGATACTCTGATTGTCCTGCATTCCAAGATTCTTGTCACTCCTATATTTTGCCTTCCAATTGACCTTTGGTGTCTTGCCCTAGTTGCAGACAAAGCGTGCCCACATTGGCCTTCACAAGTCAGTTGCTGGCCATGTGAGGCCATTTTCACCAGGTCTTGCGAGGAAACCATCTTGCACAACTTGGAGAAGAAAGCCATTTTGCAGGGTGACAGCAACTGCAGAGTGCATGGGGGCAAAGGAGCATAGATAGGGGAGATAGGAAGATAGGGAGAGTTGAAACACTCTTGAGGTCATAAGGACAGGAGGACTGCCAACAACCTGAATTTTGATCACAAGATTGCAGTAGCATTTAACTGCCATTACTTTGAGGACATTCATTGCTACTGTAATTTTGAATGATTGCTCCATCCATCCAGGTACACTACCTATTTGCATTTTCAAATAGGTAGACTACTATCTATTTGTCAAAGACTACCTATTTGCATTTTCCTGTATTTCAGTGCCAAAGAGCAGTTGGCTAATCTACAATTTGCAAGTATCTCTTTCTCAGTTCCCAAGTTATTCATGTTGGCTTTATTTAAATTAAATGAGGGAACTTGAATATTTTTATTAGATTACTGCAGGTAAACATTGAAGGACTATAGTAGTAGTATTTGTATATTGTTCATACAATGTAAACAAGATAAAATTTTATTAATATTCAAACCACACAAACTTCTCTCATGTCCCCAATCTTTGATATTCACTATCCACTGTAAGAGAATTCAGGGGATTTTCCAAATATTGTTTCAGACAGTTTGATCTACTGAATATAGTTGGTGAATAAATCAACATTTTGTATCTGTGATTGAATTTAATTTAATTTAATTTACTTAATTTAATTTCAGAATTTTTATACCGCCCCATCTCCCGAAGGACTCGGGGCGGTGTACAGCAGGTAAAATACAAA
>JANHFJ010000004.1:89880-105978 GCA_032468195.1 Cerberus rynchops | reverse complement strand
TGCCTTCCTGCCTGCCTTCCTTCCTTCCTTCCTTCCTTCCTTCCTTCCTTCCTTCCTTCCTTCCTTCCTTCCCACTTCCTTTCCTGAGCTTTTTCTTTTTTCTATTTTTTTTTCTGCTTACTATTTTTTTTAAATAAAGTTATCTAAAAATGTTCAAAGAAGGCTGGAATAGGAGGAGAAGTTGATCACAACAGCAGGTAGAGTTCTAATTTCCTGATCTTCTGCATCTAACAAGGCAAGCAGGCAAATCCCAAACCATGTAATTTAGAAATACACGAGGAATAAGGTAACATTCGCTGTGTGAATTCAAGTCCCTCAAGCAAGCAAATTCTCAGTGAGATGAATGTAGATATTCAGCTTTGTGGCATGCAAAACATTGGTGCCTAAGAGACAACATAAAGAAGACCTGTTGATGACACGAACTGTGGTTTTTCTAGACGCTTCACCCATGAACTGGCAATCCAGGAAGGAAAGATAAGATTACAAGATGGGAATTTGAGAGAGTGAAATTCTATTTTGAGCAAGGATTAATGAAGCAGGTTTGTCACTTTAAGCGAAAGAAGGTTTATTTAAGTTAGGTTTTAAGGTTTAAGGTTTATTTATTTAAGAAAATACATGGATGGGCTGTGGGTATCTTAGCAGCTTATCACCGGCTACTTTGAGGAGGATCAAAAGGCTCTTTCTGTGTGCCTAGGAGCAAAGATAGGAAAAAGGCCTGAAAATGGCAGTCTCAAGGCAGACAAGTAGGGAAGATGAATGATGGTGGAGATGCAAAGTAAATCTTAACTCTGTCTCCATCCTTCTGTCCCTTCTGATCTCAGGTTGTCAGCTGCCGAAGAGTCAATGCTACTGGACCAGCAATGCAAGTGTGGGAAGCCCGTCCACTCCTCGAGAATGAAATATTTTGGGGAATATTAAAAGAGACAGAATATTCTATTTCTCCAAAGGAGAAATGGAGAAAAACCTTAACAAAGGCAGAAAGCACCCCCAGTCTTCCTGCCATAGCCTCAAGTAGAAGCTTTGTCTTTAGAAATGGATATTTTGTTCCTATTAAGAAAAACTGGGGCAATCTATTCATAAACAAAATGCTTTCAGCCATAGCTCACACAGAAGGCTGGAGCTGATGGGATTAAGAATTTACATTCCCTCACCCAAATTCTAAGGACAGGATGTGACCTTTAGGACATAATAGGATTTACCCATTAATATTAGAATAGCAAAATACAGGAGCTCACTACATTGCAGAACCTCCTGGAACATCTCAATCACCAAACCCTAGAACCCTATAAAAATCCATCCAATCACTCAGCCATTTTTGTCAGCCATCCCAGAAACATGCTGCTGCCACTGAAGTTTCTGGAAACCGAATAAACCAAGACCTTCTTTCCTTGTAGCCAGCTTCCATTTTATTTCCAGCATTTTTCTCCCAGGTTGGAACCGGACTGGATTTTTCTTCCAACACAAGGAAATGGAGAGAAGCACTTTGAACTCATAATTATGAACTTAAATGGTTTGATGAGAGGTGGTCACAACAGATTGACCACAAAAAAGAGCTGCTGAAAAGATTTAGTTAAAATCAGTATGTAATTCAGACATGCCATTGTTTACATGACAGGGTATCACTGTCCCTGAATCAACAACTGGTTGATCTTAAGTTATATCTAACTGGAACCATAAGATGAAATGTACATCATAGATTTTTCTTAACACAGAAAGCTTCTAGAATGTCTTGAGGCACCTGTTAACAGCAAGCCAATGAGGCTTGCAGTGCATTTTTCTATTCAGTATCCTTGTACATGTTCATGTTCATTCCTCCTTATGGCTTCTTTCTCCACTGAACCAAGCATTCTGCCATTACTAAGCCTGGTGGGTTCTTTGTAGGGGCCCATTCTTACTTAGGCCTTTCTGTAAAGCCATAGCTAATTTTTTTTTTTAATGTTTAGGATTCCACTACACTTACCAATGCATCTCTTTAGCGCATTAGTTATGCGCTACAAAAATAAATCAGCAGTTAGTTACCTAATGACTTCTGTTTAAAGGGATGGCACAGCAGCAGAGTAATTTTGATCTGCTTAGTTTAGCAGCCAGCTAAGTGGCCAGTGTTGGTAGGAGAATAAAGACATGATATGGATCAGATGTTATTTCAACTTAATTTGTCTGGCCAGAGAGCAGGGGTATCAAATTCACGTTGTCACGCTGATGTCAGATGACATATTGTGACTAAACTGGGAATAGGCATGGCCAACTCATGACGCATACTGTCTGCAGGCCGCAAGTTTGACAGCCCTGCCATAGAGGAAGCTAAGAACATGACTTTTGGATCAGGTGATGCTAATTTGCAGAAATACCACCATCTAATGAAAATTTAGCTTACTCCAGTGGTGGAATTCAAATTTTTTTTACTACCAGTTCTGTGGACATGTCTTGGTGGGTGTGGCTGGGGGGTGTCATGGGTGGGCAGTTTCTCTAAGCAGGGCAATAAAGATTAGTCTAGAAACAACACCAGAAGGTTTCTTTCCTGCCTTCCTTACAGGATTAATCCTTTAAAGTGGAAAACAACAAAAGGAGATTTCTTCTAACAACCGGTTCTCCAAACTGCTTAGAAAATTTACTACCAGTTCTCGAGAACCTGCTAGACCTGCTGAATTTCACCTCTGGCTTACTCTCTTTGCAATGTCATACATTTCTTGTGCTAACAGTTTTGCACATTCTCCATTGCCCATCTGATTGCTTACCTGAAAGGCATAGAAGGTGAAGACTGGCATATTAAATGTGAGAGAAGAAGTGTGGCGGTATCTGCATTCAGAAGCTGTTTCCCGGAGCTAAAATATTTGCTTAAATCTGGCCATCAAACTTAGAATGTCTGCCTGTTTCTCTTTATCAATACTGACAGTTGAGATGGCTCCTCCGCCAGGCATTTCATGCATGCAATTGTAATAACCAGCTCCAAGTTTTTTGATCTTTGTCCTTTTCTTCTGTGCAGACTAGCATTTGTTTGGATATTTTTGTCTTCCTTGGCAAGTGCTTTGGTGTAGGTTTGTCTGCACCCCTCGTCTTCCAGTAAATATCTCATCTGCTCAGTCATATTTTAAATCTTTTGGGGAACCACGGAGTGGGAAGGAGAAAAGAAGTCCTATTGTCATGAAGGAATCTCATCCAGTAGATTGTTTAATTGTACATCCTGCTTGTTCTCTGCTGTTGCCGCCTCTCACCAGTTACATAACAAATTCTGTCCTTCACTTCTTGTAAAGAGCTTTGTGTGTCCACAGAGACACAGATGGAGGACCATAATATTCAACCAAATAGTAAACAACAGCTGCAGGGGCTTTAGGGGTTCTCTTGTTGTCCAGGGCAAGCAGGGATGCTTTAGGACACAGGCTACATCTCTTTCTATCTACCTCTATCATCCCTATCTCTATCTATCTCTCTTGCCTGATGTACAGATATAAATAAGTATCTTCGCATATTGTTTGATGTACAGAAGATTGGGGAAGGTTGGAGGCAGTTTGTGTCTTTCATTTTACATTGAAACTGATGCAACATTAAAAGAAGCTATTTGTAGATGTTGCAATGAAAGAAAAAGAGCTTATCTGGTCCTTCCCACTGGCCTTTCTGAATCTATTTTTAACCTAAGCATGGTCAAGTAAACAGGTCTGACTCGCAACAGGAGGACACTGTTTGGCACCTTTGGGTGGCACTTGGCTTAGGAAAAGAACAAGGCAAGAAGTCAAGAAACATGGTGGGGCTGAGCCAGATGAGATTGTCTTGTTCTACTACAGCTTCTTTAGATTTTTTTTTAGACCTCTTACTGAAGCTCTTGAGCAAGGCAGGGTCAACCAAAGGATTTGACTGCACTTCTTTTTTTCATCTGGTTTGGGTGGGGTGTTAGATATGGGAAATCAGTGCCTGATTTCGGTAATGACTGAACATAATCCAATAAACTGAAATTGTATCCAGACGAGTCATAGAGATGGTGGTTGATTGATGCAGATATGGGATTCCAATCTGCTTTGGGCATGGCTGCATGTGCTGTAAAGGAATACTGTAGATTTATGAATCTGTAGATGCAGCTTTTGCTAGAAGCTTCATATAGGTGTTATGGCTAAGATTTTGGGATATTGTCTGTCTGTCTGTCTCTCTCTCTCTCTTTCATGTCCTCTATGGCTCTATCATCTTTGGTTTATCAATCATCTCAGTCTTGGCAGAGAGAGTTCATTTCTGGAACCTTAAGTTTATCAAGTCATGATGTAGCAGTCTGCTTGCTAACTAGGACTGAATATAATGAGCAGCAGAAATTAGATACCTTTATATAAGCTATCCAGGTCAGACAAAGACAACATTTAGCTATCAATGAATTTTAAACTATATGGCTTCATTTTTAAAAATGTATTAATGTATGTTCAGGATAATTTATGGCCATATGATTTACATAGGACATATAAAGCCTTGAATGTATGCTCAGTGTAAACCTGTACAAAAATGTTTTAAACAATGGACACTTTTCTAAATAAATCTTTCATGCTGAATCAATCACTTGCATTCATCCTGGTCCTTTTTAATTACCACACAAAATACTGCATTTAACTTTCAGCTGCTTAAAACTTTAAGCCAGGCCTGCCCAATATGCCGATCATGATCTACTGGTCAATCACAAAGGTAGTATGGGTACATCACACGGCAACTGCTTATTTTTGCTTTCCAGAGGTAGGGGATGGAGCAGAAGTGAAATTCAGCAGGTTCTAGCAGGTTCTCTAGAACTGATAGTAAATTTTCTAAGCAGTTTGGAGAACCGGTTGTTAGAAGAAATCTTTTTTTTTTCTCACTTTATAGGGTTAATCCTGTAAGAAAGGCAGGAAAAAACATTCTGGTGTTGTTTCTAGTCTAATCTTTATTGCCCTGCTTACAGAAACTTCCCACTCAGTCACATGACCCCCTCAACCACGCCCACAGAACCGGTAGTAAAAAAAAAAACAATTCCACCACTGGGATGGGGGTGGGGGTGGAGCTGCCCTACTACTTACCTTCGGATAATTGGAGCCAGGCCTCACACACCTTGGCCCATTTCTTCTGCATCCGGCAAGCCTTTCCTGAAGACCTCTGTAGCCGATAACAGAGCTCCAGATCGATCCGGAGCTCTATTATTGGCTACAGATGCCTTTAGGAAAGCCTTACTGGCCCAAGTTTTGTATTTTGTTTTGACTTGGTCATTTTATAAGTAGCTCACAAGCCAAAAAAGTGTGGGCACCCCAGCTTTAAGCCTTTCAACAACTGATTCCAATTGGATTCCCTCCCGATGTATTAGACTACAGTTCCTATCATCCCCATTCAACATTCATTATATGGGGAGGTGTAGTTCAGTATTTATGAGAGTTAGTTGGTGAAGACCTAGTGCGTTGCTTCAGATCTTTGATTGTCTGAAGTCTCTCTTGGGATTTTATAGTCTTGTTGGTGGGGATATTTCCCCTCCTGGTTATCAAGACTACAGTTGTCTTTCTCAAGCCACATAGAGATTTTTCTAGTACCCCACGCTCTTCTCCTTCCTAATATTTTTTTTAAAAAAACAAATCATGTTCTTGCTTTCCATTTGATTTTGGAATAAGCACACTTTAATGTATAAAATATATAACACTTATAAGCTTAATTCGAATATACTGCACTAGCTTTTTTCTGAAAATGGGGAAGTATTTTCAAGTCAGCTTTGCAATGAATAAAGTTCATCAGGTACACCAACTTCACTGGTAAAGGAATGTCTTGCCCCAAGAATGTCAAAAACCCCCAACCAAGAGTTAACACAACTAATTAAGCAGACTGGAGGTTGACCTTTGGGCCATGTTGACATTGCTAATACACCCCATGCAGGGACACAAGAACATGCCTTTTACTGGATGTAATGACCAAATTAATTACACTTTGTTCCTGGCTCCAATTTATCTTCCTCAGTGGCAACGTTTGAGACTTCTGCTACCACAAAAGGAGAGAAACATGAGTCATCTTTGGTGTTGCAAATCTCAAGTCAATTAGAGCCAGTTTGGTTGAGACAGATTTTGTTTAAAAACTGGCTTGATAGGCAGATGGAAGGAATCAGTTGCGGGAAATTTTAGATACAGACCATGGAAACTTCCATATTTGCCTGCCTTCTGCCAATAGTTAGTTTTTTTAGAACTAGTAAATATAAATATAAACTGTTAATATATAAATATATCTGCTTGCACTGGCACGAAGCAAGAAGGCACCAGCCTGAAGATGGTGAGTGGGACCTCGCCAAAATGTTGTGAAGATACTCTCAGACTTACATGGGAAAATATATATGGAGAGAGAGTTTGGGGACTAGCAATTATTACGTTTCCAATATATTGCAATAACATAAAAAATCAGAGTGTGGCGGAATATAAATTTTAGGTGCCTGTATTTATGTTTATATATCTGTACACTGGGAGAGTTATTTAGCTAGGAACTGGATGAGACGATGAGGATATGAAAACAGATTCTTCTTAGATTTCACATCCTAACTTGCCAAGCAGCACAAAGAGTGAGGGTATCATTTAATACTCTTTATTCCTTCCAAAGATCATTTGCTTCCCATCTCCTCTTTGGCTAAAACAGACAGGTGGTGACTTTTGGAGGCAACAGGATATCTAGGCATGCATAGTTCCAAAACTTGAGCAACATCATTCTTAAACTATTTGGGAAAAGGCAAAAATAAAGAAAAATAAATAAAAGTTTTTGTTTTGCTGAAACCAATAATGCGGCTAACCAACAGTAGAGCTGATGTAATTGAACTACTAGTGCACTGAAGTCTTGTTAGTAACAGCATAATATGAATAAGACAAAATCTCAACAAGAAAGAAATTTGATGGGCGTCATCCACTATAAATAAATATTTTTTAGCTTTCTCTTGCTGAAAACAACATTGAAACTGGATGCAAAAATAACTGCATAAGAGAAAAAAATGTAGGTGTGTATTAAGAGGTGACTTTCTGTTGATTCCATACTTAAAAATAAAGCATTTCTTATATAAGTTATTATGTAATTGCCCTGACTGATTCATACATGCAAAGAATATCCTCTCATGAGATAACTCTGCCTTCCAGAGATGCACTGTCCAGTGAGTGGACAGCTAAGTGCCTGAGATGAACTCTACTTTGTGGTGTTTGTTTTGGGTGGATTCCTTACTGACAAATCAATTGAAAAGCATCCATGCTATCAAAAGAGATGACAGTGTACCAATAGAATTAAGCTATGTCCCCTTAAGGTTGTAAATTTGTTTTTAATTGGTAGGGGAATGGATACATATTCTGGAAGTTCACTTTTCAATTCTGAGCAGGTAGGACTTTCTTCTTGGGGTGTGTAATTCTGTAGGGCAATAGCACTTCATCTCAAAGTGTGCAAAACATTCACAGATTTTTAGAAAGGCAAAGAAAGTCTCCCTTCAATTATTCAGAAATTCACAGGGCTTTTGCAGCTTACAAGATCTCCACAGTGTGTCACATACATAAGGATTAACACAACCAGAAAAAACACAAAGCCAATTCATTGTGGAAGTTAAGCCCTTCTCACAATAAGAAGTATTTTCAAACAATATTTCCTTTCCCTATATTGATGATATACCAACCCCTGTATATATTGACTTTGTTGCATTTATTTATTACAAAGATTTGTATGCCTTCTTATTTATCATACTCTATGTGGCTTACAGCATTAAAACCCTAAAACCAGAATAACAAGATGACACAGATTTCCAAACACAATCTTCCTATGTGCTACTTTTATAAGGGCTTTTCTGAGGAGCAACACCGGCGATTTTCAATGCAGTTGTTGCTTTCTATGTTGAGGCTCACACACACTATGGTTGAAGTGAGTTGCATCTAATGGCTGGATGAAATTATTGAAGAAGATCTGCTAAGTCACTTCATCTCTGAATCTGAACAGGTCAACCAGGTCATCTATTCTTTATATAGCCTTTTTTTGAAATGTCAAATATGATCAGTATTAAAAATGATATAGCACTACAATCTGTTGTACAACTTCTTGTTCACAAAAACATTTTCTGACTTTGTGACTTTTATTCACATGGAATAACTCTATGCAATATCTGAAATACTTATTATGAATAGTTTGTTTAATAAGCCCAAAAAAGAGAAAGATGTCAGATATTATAATTCTTGTTAAATAAAAGACACTTATGTAATATTTTGATGTTTTTCTTTTGGGAAGAAGATATTCTGCTTATGGTGCTGACAAGTTCTAGGAACTTGTACAAATCAGTTGCAATTATCCCACTGAGATCCTCCAGATAGACACAATTGTAGGTTTTGTTTTTTTTCTCAATTTATAGTCCTGTAATCCTTTTATCTAGGATTATCAAACCTGGGCTGCAATAATTCAGATGGCCACTAGAAGTCAGTAAAGAGACATATAAAACTAATTATTTTCCCTCAGCTAGCGGCCTTCTGGATTTTTTGTAATCCAAATGTGGTAGCCCTAATGTCTCTGCTATCTGAGACATACTTACTCATTATTTGGATAGTGAGATAGGTGGTGGTGGTGTATAAATTAAAGAACAAATAAATAAAATATCACACTGATAATAATCCTGTGGTTTTAAGGCTTCTATTTTGGTAAACCTAATAATTTTTGGCACCTGTACAAAATTTCTGTCCGCCAAAAGTTAACATTTTAAAAATATTGTGATTCTCTTAAACACACACACACACATTATCCTTGAAGTAAAATTTATTTTTGAAACAATTCTGTGGAAGAACCAAATTACCATTGCAGGTTTAATTTTTATATATGGATTGTCAACTCTTGCTAGAGTATCTATTAAAGAAACTAATCAACATTTCAGAAAAGTGAAAATCCATACATTTTTGGATGTTAATCCTATGAACTTTTTCAGGTTCACAGAAAGTAATGAAATGTGATTTTAACTCCTGTGTTATTTCTCTTTATCCGGTAGCAAGAGAGACAGTCCAATGAAGTTAGACAACAACCAGTGTTGTTCAAGAAAGAGGGAAAGCAACTCTTTAAAGTGGACAAATGATATGTGAGAAGTTTTGGGTGAAAGGAATGATAAACTGTATAGAGAACTTTCTTCTCATTTTATTTGTGGTCAGTGCCAGATCAAAATCTTTGCCTTATTATTTTTAAAAAAAATTATAGTAGTTCTGACCTCTCAGATTTAACTTCTGGACATTGAATTTTTAGGATCTACAAATTGTATTTTAAAAGTCCACAATTCCATTATCTAATTTTAAGTTTATGTTCTTTTGCATTTCAATTGTTCATGAGATTTGATTTGGGTCAGCACAGAAATGTCACAAAGGAACTGTGAGCGA
Source organism: Cerberus rynchops (assembly GCA_032468195.1). Classification (NCBI taxonomy): domain Eukaryota; kingdom Metazoa; phylum Chordata; class Lepidosauria; order Squamata; family Homalopsidae; genus Cerberus; species Cerberus rynchops. The sequence goes on along the minus strand of JANHFJ010000004.1, from coordinate 96,640 downwards.
ATCTCTAGAAAATAGGAATACATTTTTTTTTGTATCTAGAACTTTGCAGAAAACTTTATGCAGAAATTCTATACACTGCTGTCTACCAAACTCAGAGAATCTCACAGTTCAACCCTGAGCTACAAATATTCTCTTCTATCGGTACTTCCATTTTACCTGTTTAGTTTCCTAGCTTATTAGAAGTTCATTGCAAAAACATTCACTTGTAAAAATTTAATTATAGATGGACAATATTTGTCTTTTTGAGTCAAAAGTACACGACAGTGCTTTTAAGCTGGTATATGTCCAGTCAAAAAGCTTTCTTTTTTTTTTCTTCAATGAAAAGCTGGAAAAACAGAAATAAAAAAAAAACAAAACTTGTGTGGGAAGATGCAATTTAAACAATTATCATTCAGTGAAGGGATACAAAAGCTGCAAAAATTTTTCAAGATATTGTTCAGATATGGACTTAGTCAATGCTACAAAAACAAATTGTTCTCAGCAATGTTGTGCATCTCTATCCAACACATCTAAACAAGAGTTTGAGTTAATAGAATACTTTAGCCCTTGTTTATTTGAGATATTTGTCTTCTAAAATTCCCCCAAATACCACAAAAGGAGTCACTGAGCTAAAGCTCCCATTGCTGCCCTTACGACCAGATACGGTACAAAATTTCTAAGTCTGAAATAATTTTTTTAAAAATTGTATCACCTATGTTTACTTGTCATGGGATGCTGACTTAGAAAGAAAAATATTAGCCCTGAATATTAGAAGGATATCCTTATATAATGTTGATGTAATTCTGTGTATCTCAGAAAGGAAGAAGAGTTTGAATTTAAGATACTCATTAAGGAAAGATGAGACAAGAAAAAGATTTTTGGTTGCATAACCATATTCCCAGCAAACTTATTTTAGAAAAATCACTTGGGGGAAAACTATTACTTTTTGAGAAATATAGTAAACTACTACGAGAAACCTTTTGGATGGCCTTGAACCATAGCAACCCTGGCCAACATGACTAATGAAGGCAAAGATTTTTCACTCCTCTTCTCAGTAGACTTTAAACTGAATACAGCATATAGATAGTCCTCAATTTATGTCCATTTACTTCACAGCAGTTTGAAGTTACAATGGCCTCAGAAATTGTTATTTACAACCACAGCAATCACAGATACTCCATCATGGCCAACAATTTAGTACGGTCCACATTTAATCTATTCCCAGAATTTCTAATACATCCAAAGAGGTAAACGAAATTACTTGTGACACTATCATTTGAACTGAATTTTGGATGTATTGTATTAAATTTAGCAAGACATGCGATATAGACAGTTATCAACAGAAGACTGTGGGTAATTTTTCAGGCAAATTCTTCCTTGGATGGAAGCTACTTGGCAAATGTTCTACTAAAAATTTCCATACCTACAAACATCAGAAACATGCATGGAATGGTTTTCTTTTTGATTCCCTAGGGAAGCAAAAGCTCTACTTTGAAGATGCATGATAGAAGGAATATTGATGCTTTAAACTTTGTTGTTGGAGAAGACTCCTGGGACTACAGTATTGTGGATAGTCAAGAAAGCAATCATCCAGAGTTTTCATTTCAGACACAATGACCAGGTTCAAATGATTGCATTTTGGAAACATTATATAAAGGTCTAGCTCACTTGATAAACCCATGATGGTTGAAAAGGTGGAAGAAAAGACGACCAGATAAATAGGTTCAATTCTATCAATTCAGGACCAGTAGATATATTCAATAAGATAGATGGATTCAATTACAGCAGTGAGGGGTGCATCACTAGAAGATCTGAAATGGCAGTCTAAGGATAGATCATGTTGGAGAAGATTTATTTATGTGGCCATTAAGATATTGACCTGATGGTACATGAGCTATCAATCAAAAGAAAAAGAAGAAAAAATAGAAAAACCCTCTAGTTCTTTCCCCATCCTTTCAACTTTCCAGAACATAGAAGTTATGTCCCTTTAAATTTATTAAACGAGAACGTTATACCTTCTGTCTTAGTATCTATGGCTCATACTGCTTTACTGAGCCAAATAAATATTGTTTATATGACTTCAGCATACAGCTGGAGACTATCTTGGTTTTGGCCAAAGCCATACTGCAGTGATAAAGACTGTATGTTGTGTAGTGCATGCAGTGAGATAGATACAAGTTGTTCTGTTTGAAGCCACATATGAATTTGCTGTTCAAGAGGTAAGAGCATGTTATTAGAATGGGTATTTCCAGGATCCCTTCGGCATTTCAGGGTAATACTGCAGAAAATTGGAAGCAGTGTGAGAAAGTTTAAGTGGAATAAAAGATACATCTACAAAATATAGCATGTACTTCAGTGGTGGTATTCAGCCTGGTCACGCCAGTTCTAACGAACCGGTAGTGGCGATGAACATTTGGCCCCGCCTACTCACTCTTTCCCTTTCCTGTCCTATATCCCTTTCTTTTTTTTCTTTGCATTTGCTTTGTTCAGCGGAATCGCACAGAACAGCTGTTTTCCATGCCTCCGCAGCCTTCCTACTCACTCAGGTTGCCTCTGGAAAGAGCAAAACTTGTATTTTAGAAGCAGTGACGTGCGCACGCACCGAATCGGCAGTAAAACTACCGGCATCCCACCACTGATGTAGTTACACTACATGGGAAAAGATGTACATATATTTTATAACATTTATAATGTTTTCTTTAGAGAGGAGGAGTATAAATACCCAACTAGAGGAAGTCCACAAGCAATTTAGAACATGTTTCAGGAATACCACTTTCAAGCAGTATGTGTATTGTCACATAAACTTTCAGTTGGAGGATTCTCATCAAGTTGTTTTTAAGTTAAAGCAAATGACTGTGAGCTTGGAACTACCACGGATAACCACAGAACTACCATGGATTACAGGTCAGAGTCATATAGTCTTTACGATTAACGATGCACAATTTAAAACTAAATAATTATAGAATTGACTTATAAAAAAGGAGGATTTATAAAGCTGCTTTGGTAACATATAACCAAATAATAGCTATGGTTGGGAGCACTGAGCTGTAAACACTTTGCTATCAATACTGTATATGGTTCCATACAGAAAGTTGGAGTTGTCAAATGGAAATCTAAAGACTTACTCCAAATAAAATGTTAAAAATAGACAGCTGAACTTGTTTGTGTAATAGAACATGCAAGATCCTAAAGATCCACAACCAAACAATAGTTTGCACCAGCCCTCACTAAATATATCTTATTTTGTGGCCAATGGGAAATGTTATAATTGTACATATTTATTACATTTTTTTTGGATATAAGCACAATGCTAGGTTTCTATTTTTCCTATGATGATTAACACATTATTTTTGTTTTCTCAGCTTGCTCCTATCAATTAACTTCTGTAGATAGTCACTTTTTTAAAATCAGCAGTCTTATCTGTTTTTTCATTTAGCTTTCTTTTTAAAAATAACAGGATAGAATAATAGGTCACCTGGCACAAATGACCTGATATTTTATCCCATATAATCAGAAATATCCACATACTGATTTCCAGTTGCCTTGTCACTTACATTTGTTCTTTTATGTTATATTTTATGAGATGCAGCTTCGACTTGTTTTCCTGCTGGGGATGAACTCTACTGTGTTATTACAAAAGTAAAACTGAAAACAGAAATTATCCATTTTAATCAACCCTTAATAATTAATTTTGCACATCCTTATTTAATAAACATGTTCTAAAATTCATTTTAATTTTTTCATACTTTTTGGAAATCTCATTGCTATTTGAGATATGGTATTCTGCCCAAAACTGAATCTACAAGGAATTTTTTAGAAAAACATTCTTAGACAAATATTTTTATAGAGCTTAAATGTCTTTCCCCCCCTTTTGATACACATTCTGTAAAGTTTTACAACTCCAATAATTTTTTTCTCTGCCTTGCTTAGCTGCTTGCTTTTAAAGATATTAGCAATCTCATTTTCAGTAATGTTCAAAAGTACTACTACGTGCTTCATATCTGTTACCTACTATTTCAGGAATCAGCAGCTTTAGCTGAGACTTCTAACTTCTTGGAAATGTTTAAATGTGTCATCTATTCCTCAGATTCCTTTGCTTATTTTGTTGCACTACATGCTATTTTGGCTGAAAAGCTCCAATATTTCTTAAACTTCGAAAGTAGTATGATGTAGTAAATAATCCAGATTGTATTTATAACACTGCATGGGACTTTTTCCACAAAAATAAATAAATAGATAAAAATCCTCCCAATCCCCATTAACAAAGTAACATTTACTTTAAAATATTAACAACCAATGATTGCATATAACCCAAAATGACTTCTTGCCTTCACCAGTTTTAGCTGCTGATAATAGTTCAGAGCTTGGTTTCTGTCCCTGCTTTTAGCATCAGCTGTAACTGGTTTCTTTATTCGGGACTTCCAATGCTCATCCTGCTGAAGTCCATTAGGTGGACCAGATGCATGATGGCTGGTGGCAAGGAAGGAATGCCTTCTGCTACTTTGCAGGCTGTGTGTAATCCTCTTTTCACCTCTGCCTGGAAGTGGGCTGAGTTCAATTCACTATGCTTCTTTCCACTGGCCAGGCAATTCATGACCGGATGAAACAGATATTAAACAAATCGTTATATAAGGAGGCCTTTGGTTTAAAAGGAAATGTATGAACAGCAATACTTTTGTGAAAAAAACCAAAACAAAGAAAAAAGAGATGGGTGGGATCCTAATAACTGTCCCCCCAATATACAAATCTAAAATTGCTTCTCCAGACTGGCTAGCATGGCCATATATAAAATAAGGAAAGCTGGAAAGCAATCACAAAACACTTACTGCCTTTACCATAAGAGAGCAACTTATTTATTAAGAGAAAACTAGTAAATTGTGTGCTCATCTGGCTAGAAATTGTATTACTGAATTATACAAATGACTAGTAGTTTCACAATAACCACTTAGCAGAGCTATGCTCCTACTGTAAAAACTGTTTGCTGATATTTCAATTTAATATGCATAAATTTACATGCTCCATAAAAATTGCTTATTTTTCTTCCCAAGGACAAGTTGCGGTCAGATGTATAAGTTTTCCAACGACTGTTCCAATAACACGTGAATAATCAGTTGCTATTATATTATTTGCATCTTGTAGCCATATTTAAGTTTCATACGATTTTTATTTATTCAGTCAACACAGAATGAAATACATAGCTTAACTTTTCAAGGCAGATAACTGATATGGCCAGTTTGTGATATTCATGGAATGTTTTGAGTTTAACAATGAAAAAATAGCAAAGAACAGTTTTTCACATGCAAAATGGCATTTTCTGTACAAAAATATGAATTTTATTACAGGATAACTTGGGCTCTAAATTATACAATTAAAGATATGGTATTAACTATTCCACTGGGTGAAGAAGGAATGTTGTCATATGAAGTATCTTTATTACAAGTTAGTTAACAAATGCTAGTTATGGAACATACATAAAATAATTAAAATTCCTAGTTAGAACTCTATGAGTAGTGTATATTTTTTAACAACTTTAAAACAAACAGTCATTATTTTACAAAGCACATAAAAAAGTACTTCATATACAAAGAAAAGTACATGAATGTGCAAACACCATTTTTTTTTTCACAAGTGGTAATTTATCAGCTGAAAATGCTAGAAAAATCCTTCATTTCTTTAAGTTTGGAAATCCAAATATATTTAAAAAAGAAATATTTCCTATTTTGTGTAGTGTGAAATCTGTATTCACTATTCATTAGAAAAATAGGGAAAATAGTGGTTTTTTAAAAAAGGTAAACAATTCCAGAAACTGAAATCCTACAAGTGAAATCAGTTTGTTTTGTCAATACTGGCCTGATTTGCACATAATGCTAAACCATGGTTTAATATTAGGAGGAACTACTGAGAGCTTTGGACCTTTGGCTCCCTTTTTCTTTTCCCTGCTCTACTGTACAGTATGTAAGAGAAGCACACTAATAGTTGTTTATTTAATTTTGAGAAATCATAATTTAAGGTTCATAATAATAAATTGTGGTTAATTTTAACTCTGGTTAGTAAAAAAAATAAGTTGTTTTAAAAACTAATGGCTTGCTATAACCAACTTTAGTGAAGATTAATCACTGTCTGATTCAACTCTCAGAATGGAATTTAATATGAAATCTTCCAAGCCAAAGAATTCATTCATCAGTCCAAGGTTTGCAGTGAGATGTCCTTATTCCATTAAACTTTGACTTAGCATTACATGTGAACTCAGCCATTAACTTACAAGTGACATCACTAAACCCTAGAAAATACTGGCTAGTATAAACAAACATTGAGTTATTAATTTTAACATATTACTTTTTAAAGAAAGCATATTTTCTTTCTAGGGTTGTTATACTCAAAAGTCAATGTGTTGCAGCAAGAAAAGGTTTAATTTATTTTGGTTTGTAAAAAAATTGTCAGAGATTTTTAAGATGAACAAACACATTGGCAAATGTTAAAAAATCTAAAAACATTCTTCCAATTTATGTGCAAAAACATTTAAAGTATCAAATTACATCACATCAAGCCAAATTATGTACATATCATTATCTTAAATTGTTGTCATCTTGCTAGCATTTTGCTATAAATAATTTACTTTTCTCCTTCAAACTGCCTGTTTTCAAAGATTTCAGTGCAAGTGTTTGTTTTGTTTAGTGCATTTTTTTTCTTTGTACAATGAGCAGAACAGCACGTAAGTTAATACACAACTTTCGTATTTAGCATTTCCTCTTTCTGATGCCAGATCTTGGTTTCCATTCAT
>JANHFJ010000004.1:60055-71978 GCA_032468195.1 Cerberus rynchops | reverse complement strand
CGTAAGCATTTCACTGCATATCGTACCATGTATGACTGTGTATGTGACCAATAAATTTGAAATTGAAATTGAAATTGCTACCTACAAAATGATTCCAATGTGCTCCCCCAATAATAGAACAAAGAAAAAGGTAGCAGAATTCTGGTCTGTTTGGAAATATAGCAATATAGTCTCCACACTTCTTTAACCACTAGAACAGACTGTAAATTATACAGAAATTCTGTGGTTAGTTTGGTGATGCAAACATAATGGGAAAAACAAAATTTAGTAGCATTCTTGAACTGTCTTCAACTGGTCTTCCTACCTTACCTACAAAATATACACGCAGTGGATAAAACAATAGTTATAACTTATGTTCTCTATTTTGATGTTTGGAAAATGAAAGGGAGAAATAATGTCTATTTTTATAATGATTTTATGCAAATAGTATTATTCCCACAAGATTAAGCAATCACTAGAACTGTAGGAGAAAGTGAGAGAAGCATCATTTATAATATAACATTATTGTCACCAAAGTTGCCTTCCTAGAAACAACTGGCTGATCTACCAGATGTTGCTATTGTGAAATGATTCACATTAATAATTCATTTGACACCTGGTGATATTGGCATAAACAATGGCTATTTAAAAGATGATGTATTTCTAATTTAAGCATCACAACTTCCTATGTACTCTCTAAGCGAAATAAGGACAATTCCTTTTTAACCACATGAAAAGATGCATTTGTTAAATCTTCAGTTATAGCTCTTGGTTGTTTGAATGTAGAATTCTTATGAATTTATATTGCATATCTAAAATTAGTCAAATCTAAAATTAGATTTCCAAATATATATTTTTACAACTTCTAAGCACATGAAGAAATAAAGGATATTTGTTCCAAAAACATAACATTCTGCAGAAGTACAATTTGCAGAGCAAAAGCCTTTTATTTCAGCATAATTATGGAAGTTGATAAGATTAGAAAAATCTTTCACAGAAAATAACTTCACATATGCAATATAGGCTTTTCATATTTCTAGATCTGAGCTGCAATAGATCACTATTGCTATTGTATCAATTAACTGACTTATAAAGCACCTGCATGGCCCATGTTAGAAATTTATTGAACTAACTAATCCAACAGTCATTTTTCTTTGTGTTGACATGAAATATATTTTTAACACCAATGCAATATACATGAATTCATAAAACTTACACTGATGTTATCTATTCTTGCTGCATCAAACTACCCTTCTAAATTTGTGACTGACTGAAAAGTTTGATGGAGAGAGAGGGATTTAAATTGCTTGAAAATGATATGGAGAAGATAAAACAGATTACCTTCTCCTAACTGTTCTATAAGGCAAAACTTTGGATTAGGATGTGTCCACTTGCTAAGAAATACAAGATTGGGACAATATATCGTGGTTATAACTTCATTTTCTGCTGAAGTCAATTAAAAGGTAAATGTTTCCCCTGTCCAGTTGTATCTGAATTTAGGGAGTAGTGCTCATCTCTGACAACTTAAATCAACAATTGGCAGATGACCTGAATGTGTTTTATTGTATGCATGACAGGAAACAACTGTCAACTATCACTACTCTCTTCATCTCAGACACACCAACAACAGCCAAGTCTCCTACAACTGACTCCATCCCTCTGGGGACCCCACCAATGGTGACCACAGAAAAAGATGTGCGAGGTCTATTTCACAGACAAAATCCTGGAAAACCACCAGCCTGGACAAGATAACTCATTCTTGCTTGAATGTTTGGGCTGACCAATTGGCTCCCATCTTCACCCGCATCTTTAATAAATCATTAGAGACCTGTTATATTCCTTATTGCTTCAAATGCTCTATTATCATCCCAGTGCCTAAGATACCTTCCATCAAGGAGCTGAATTACTACAACTGGTTGCTCTGACATTGTAATTATGAAAATATTTGAAAAGCTAGTACTGACCCACCTGAAAACCATCATAGATCCACTTTAGATTCCTTGCAATTTGCCTATGGAGCAAATAGATTGGCAGATGATGCTATTTATATAGCACTGTACTTCGTATTACAACATCTTGAATCTTCAAGGACCTACGCAAGGGTCCTGTTTGTAGATATCAGCTTGGCGTTCAATACCATCATTCCAGATATTCTTCTTCTCACTAAACTGACTCTGCTAGCTGTGCCTGACTACACTTGTAAGTGGATCATAAGCTTTCTAACAGATAGGAAGCAGCAGGTAAAGCTTGGCAAAACCGCATCAGATACTTTACAATTAGCACAGATGCCCCCCAGGGCTGTGTGTTCTTTCCACTTCTCTTATATCTCTATACCAACCACTACATCTCAAATGATCCATCTGTTAAATTACTGAGGTTTGCAGATAATACAACAGTGATTGGTCTCATTCAAGACAACAAATCTGCTTAGAGACAGGAAGCTGAACAACTGGCCCTATGGTGCAGCCAGAATAATCTTGAATTTAACACAATTAAAACTGTACAGATGATAGTAGATTTTAGGATAAGTCCTTCTATTCTACTACCTCTTACAATACTATACAACATAGTATCAACAGTAGGGATCTTCAAGTTTGTAAATTCTATAATATCTCGGCACTTAAAATGGATGCCTAACCCCAAAAACATCATTAAAAACCAACAAAGAATGTTCTTTCTGAGCCAACTCAGAAAGCTTAGACTGTCCAAGGAGCTGCTGATACAGTTCTACAAAGGAATCATTGAGTCTGTCATTTGCACCTCTATAACTGTCTGGTTTGGCACCTCACAGAAGAGGTTGCTGTGTTGTTGTTGTATTTCAACAGATAGTTAGGATTGCAGAAAAAACAATTGCAACCAGCCTGCCTTCCATTGAGCACCTGTATACTGCAGCAGACAAAAAGAGGTTGTGAAACTATCTATAGACCCCTCACATTCTAGACATAAACTGTTTCAATTTTTTCCTTAAGATGATGCTATAGGGCATTGCATGCCAAAACTACCACACACAAAGACCCCCAACCCCCATGCTATCACTCTGTTAAACAACTAATTCTCACAACACTGTCCTGGGATGTCAAACAGCCTAGTAGGGTTGTATTATTATTATTATTATCCTTCTCATCATTCCTATTACCTATTTCCTTTGCTTTTTATGACTATAACTTTGTTGAGTTATAAACATTCTTTTCTAATGATAGAAAGTAATTAACTCAAGGTCACCAAGCTGGTTTTATGCCTAATGTGAAAGTACAACACATGATCTCCAGTTCCAAGCCTTAACTGCTACACCAAACTGGCTCTCAATTTCTGTATTATAAACAATTAAAATGCAGGTTATGATTTTTATAAATAAATAAATAAATGTCCACTATGTACATAAATATCCTCATTTGTATAGGCTTACCTGGTGCACACAATCCAAGAACTGCAGAAAAATGGGTGCAAATCCACTTCCTTGACAATTAAGAGTTAAGTTACAGCGCTGGCTGAACTTATGACCAAAAGATAACCATTCCTTCTCTATTAGCATTCTGAATCCTTCAAGTGTTCGATAGAAGGGATCACTGAGTAATTGTACAAGAGACACCACCTAGACCACAAAATGATACTGATACGTTAATCTGAATGCTTTTATATACACACCCAAATACACATTTTATTTCTATCTACCATTAGGATAAGGCTTTTCTGTTTAGATATAAATAGTACTATCCACTTTTGGGATAGTGGTACTACTCAACTGCAGTACATTATTTATAGTGAAAAATTAGTTCACAACTGCTACAAGATGAGGATTAACCCCAATAGATGCCCTAAGCATAGCCCAAAACTCTCATACCATGAAAAATATGATAACACCTTCAGATCAAACTTTTAAACTGTAGTCAGTTAACATACCAAAAATGTTTTTTTAATAATGCAACATGGCACATAAGACTAATTACACAAAGTCTGATTAAAGTTGAGTATGGTAGTGAAAGAGTTAAGGGACTGGTAGCTGTAGGAAAATGTTCAGAAAATCATCTTTAGAAGAATTATATGTGAAGAATATTTGCAGATAAAAAGGTATGAGAGAGATTGCTTTTTTCTGGGCCTTATTACACCCTATTTAAAACAACTGTGGAAACTACTTCAGTTTGTGAAGAGAAGCAATGAATTTTAGAGATGAAGGTAAAATTCTTTAGAAAAGTGTTCACAGGATATCTTTTGAATGATGGGATTTTAAATGAAATGCATTATTTTCTCTTTCATTTATTCTTAGAATATAGTATATACAATATATAATATGGTTTCAATTGAATTATATAATATATAATATGGTTTCAATTAAAGCTCAATATAATTGAGCTTTAAATATAAAACATTTTGTTGAAGCTAAACTGTCTCACGAAAGGGGAATGGTTCCCTTTGCTAAGGGAAAGCTTTTCTCTGCAGCACTAAAAGGAATTTTTATTAATTTCCCCTTCATATTGCACCCCCTGTCCAAATATACTCCAGTCTCTCTGACTTTGCCTGCTATACATCCAGGTCATAATAACTTACCTGAACTGTGATGTCCCAGCCATCTTCCAGACAAACTAAAACTGAAGAACCATTTTCAAGTAGCTCTGATATGACAACACCCAACTGCATTACTCTGTGAAGCTATACAAAGCATAAAGGAAACAGATTACTAAAATGAATGATAGTTTATACAATGACTAATAAAATCTGTTTTATTAAAATTATTGAAATATTAGATAGTTTGAATCAAGTCTTATTGAGATAATAGATATAGATTTTTTAACAAATTAAAAAATTAATTATTGGCCAATTATCTAAATAACACTCGTAATCTACATTGGAAATCAAACTTCCTTAAAATATTTAGATACAAATCATTATCCAAAAAGAAACTCTATTTAATTTCAATATATCTGTGACATAATCCTGACTTAGCCAATAATATAGTGATGAGACATTTACTATAGGATAATCTATGGTAATAGTTTCTTAAACAATTTCTTTTGTTAAACACAACAGAAAATGGAAATTGACTTCAAGAGAAGATTTAAATTATTACAGCCAAATGCAACATTTTTATGGCTGATTCTGATTAAGTGAGTATCTCAGTGGTTAAATCCGTTTTTCCATTATATAAATATTCACTGAAGAATGTTTGTCACCATAGAAATACATATTTTACTTAATGCAGAAAAAAATGAAATAATTTTTTTTACAGAATCAAAATAGCCTTTGTTTTCCCTCAGAAATGACAAGCATTTATGACTGCCCCATATCACTTTACCTGAGGGAACCATTCTGACTCTCCAAGAGCTTTAAGGAATGTTATTTCAGAATCTGCTGGAATATTGCTAGGAACACAAGCACTCATGAGTCTTTTAAAACTAGTTTTCACTTGCCGGATGTCACTGAATTCAACTGGAACAAATTCACAATTTAAAGCAAAATCAAGTTTGAAGGCCTGTGAACAAAGAAGGCATTTATTTATGCTATTCATTTTAAATGTACACTTATATTATTTATTAAGGGATTTAGTTTTCCTATCCCATTTTTTGGAAGAACTTAACATTTTTTCTGAGACCTGAAATGACATGGTATTTCTAGGTATAGTATATACAGTATCTTACATAACTTTCTATGTATTTATATTTTGGCTGTAAAGCTCAAATGACATCATGATCTTCAGCTCACTTTTTGGTCTATTTTGCTGTAATATGTTGATATTACATTTTAAAAATATTATGCAGATCTTTGTACCAAAATTACAAAATCAGCGTAATGCAGTCTGGGGAGGTTTTCTCTCTCCTGGAATCTAATTAGAATATGAAAAATGGTAATGAAAAGTCCATATTTTTTGATTTCCCCTTTTTATGATAACCTAGGAGAGGAGTTTTAGATACTAGAAGATTATAGCTGATGTTAGTGAATGTAAAAGTGCAATTTATATTTGAGGGGTTCTGAATTCCTAAGTTTATGTGACTTTGTTGGGACACCACTATAAATGTTGTCCAAAAGGTGCTTTTTCAAGAGGCTTTTCACCGCTAGTTTTCAATTTTAAAAAGTTTTATGGCATTTGCTGCTGTTATACATTTGACTGTATTTTACTTGGTTTATTTAACTATGATTTAAATTTGAGGTACTTTTAAAGTTTGGTATTGAATCTACCATTTTGTGTTGTAAGCTTCTTTATGAAAAGCAGTCCTGAAATGCTATTATGAAATATATTAAATATATAAATACATCACTGAACAAGAATAAATTCACAATAATACAATCATATTCAGATCTTCCAGTCATATGTAAAAATATTTGTTTAGTTACGTATGCCCAAATATGGGTGAACACTCAACTCAACATCCATCTCACTGAAAAGAATGGACTGTGACAAATAACCTTTAATTTTAATAGAGTAAAATAATTAAATTACACTGTTAGGTTCCAGGTATCAAGTTCAACGTGTTGTTCTCAGTGGTCACTGTGTAGTGGGGGGGCAGCTTTGCACACATTATATTCTAATGCAGGGATGGGCAACTTGAGCCACATGAAACTTACAGGATTCTATTTAAGTATTCTCTAGTACCTCAAGACTGGATTGACAAGTTTTGGTGATACTATTTTAGGCATTTAGGGCAGTGGTGGAATTCAAATTTTTTACTATCGGTTCTGTGGGCGTGGCTGGGTGGGGGTAGTGTGACTGGGTGGGTAGTTTCTGTAAACAGGGCAATAAATATTAGGCTACAAACAACACCAGAATGTTTTTTTCCTGCCTTCCTTACAGCATTAACCCTGTAAAGTAGAAAAAAACAAAAGGAGATTTCTTCTAACAACCAGTTTTCCAAACTGCTTAGAAAATTTACTAGCGGTTCTAGTGAACCTGCTAGAACCTGCTGAATTTCACCTCTGTTTTAGGGAGCTTTTTCAGGGATGCTTCTTAGTGGATTCCAGCACATTTTCTTTCTGATTTTGCTGCTTCTAATAATGTGCTGAGGATCTCTTGAAAGACTCTACAGAATCCCTGTGTCTATGCTATTTCAGCTGAGATGCTGCAGTCCAGCACAATTGTGAGATTTAAGACTTATTGAAACCAAGAGTATTCCAATGTGCACAGTTGCATTCCAGTTATAAACAAGTCCACCCAAAGCCTAGAAGTGCATATGGAAAACAGACGTACTCGGAGTTGAGATTTTTCTCCAAATATGTAAAGAGCAGCTTGCCGTTTGAGGAGTCGGTTCTGCAAGTAGGCACTGCTGCTGGTATATGAAGGTGAACCATCTTTTCCAGCTAATCTTGCACCCACATCAAGGAATGGCATCTGAGTGCTGATAAATCGACCACTAGAACGAAGACTGGCCCACACACCTTCATAAAAATTAAAAATGTTATGAAATATTTTGTATTTTCACATACATGAGCTTTTTAAATTAAATTTATATGCTGCCTCCCAATGGGTAGTTGCAAATGTCCTATGTATATATTACTTTGAAACACATGTGCACCCTTATTATAATCAGTTCCAATAAACATGTTTAATGTATCCTGCTCTGAATTGATAACCATGATTTACCATAATAATCATATTCAAATCACTTCATGTTTAATACTTTATGAAGCTACTTGTCCGTATCTTCAGCTAGCTATAGACATTGTATAACCACATTACGTAGAAACAGTGTGAGTCTCTTTTAAGTGAGGTGCATTAATTTGCAATCGGATTAGAGAATAGGAAAAAGCAGTTGCTAATTAATATGATGCTGTTGGCATATATGCCATTACAAAACCACTTCCTATATTACTACTAACATTAGTACTCTGAACCTGGGCCATGTGATTTCTTACTCCTCATGCACTGAAATTAATCATGTGATCTGACCAATCTAGCTGATGCCACAAATATGCTACCATTACAGTGCAGATGGTCATTACATATACTAGAGATAAACAGATTCTTCTGTTTCCCATCAATAGTTCTCCAACTCTTCTGGCCCTAGAAAACTGTAATGTGAAGTAACACACTCTTTGAAAACAGCAAGCATATTAAAATATAACTCATGTTTGGTTTGTGAGTAATTGCTCTTTATGGATTTATTAACAAAATTAATAATGCAGCTGAGAATTCCAGATCAACTATATTACTGAGAAACTGTACTATAGCAATTGACATGATTAAAAAGTAATGAAGTGTTGCCACACAAATATTGCTGATAGGAACTGTCCCACCTACATACAAAGCCAGTCTACTGATTTTTAATGATGAAACTGAAGGGGATAAACTATTATTTAGAATAATCTCTGAAATAAAGAAAATGGTATACAATCTTTATTATTACTAATAAATAATTAAATAATCAATTGCCATTCAAGACTCAGAGCATTAGCTGACAAAATGATCATGTTATATCTTTGTTCTAAAAAAAAAAGAAAGAAATCTGAAATAAAGCATCACTTCTCCTTTGCCATTATCAAAACAGGGCTCGATTATACCTTGCACTACATGAATAGCAATGATTGCAGATTGAAAAGCACATGCAGATTACCACATTAGCCAGTGATGGGTTACAGTGATTAAAGGACATAAAGATAACTTTCAAATATCTTGCGATAATACTTAAAACAAGCAAATGGATATATGCACCCTATTTTATCTTATAATTTAGACATTTATTCCCTTTTTAATAACCATTAGTATTTATGCGAGCAAGAGTACTTGTGTACTCTTCATGATTTAGTTTTTCAGTAAGTGAGCTGAGCATAATTCTGATCTTTTTGCAATAAAGATAATGCTTATGGTCTACGAATTACTCCATAGTATATTATAGCAAGAGGATGGCCTGGCAATTATATTTCATGCCTAAGCAAACCAACCTAGTTTCTTTAATGTGCATTGATACTCATCATAAAAGAGATGGTAAAATTTAGATTCTTTCTAATTTGGAATTTGTATGAAACATTTATCTCTGTACCCAACCACTGGCGGTTATCAGTAAGGATAGGGGGGAAAAGGGAAAGCAATGGGGCAGACATTGCAATGAAGCAGTCACAACATATTGAACAGAAAAAAAAAAGAAAAGAAAGATTACTTCTATATTTCTATTGCTTTGATTATAATAAAAATAATTGCTTGTAACATTTGAGTTTTAACAGCTAGCATCAAGAATTCAATCTCTGCAAGGAGAAAAATTAGATCAGTTATAGGATAATATAGGATAACATTTATGGATACTGCAGTAGCTGCAGACATGCATAACAGCCATGTGCCAGTGAATTATACCAACTGGAAGAATGCCCACTATGAAAAGAAATTCTGGGAAAATGTATCAGTTTCAAAATTCACAATTTATCACTATTATTTATTATTATTTATTGGTACAATAAAATCAATGCAGGGTGAAAGATCAAACAAATGTATCTCTCTCTCTCTTTATTTTGAGTACCATGCGAAGCATGTGTTTGTGCAATCAAATTACATGCAAAATTTTGGTTTGGTTGAGCCTATTCAACAGCACTAATATACTGACTATTATTATCATATCTAGTCTTATGGTGATTAAATAATTCTGTATAATGGAGCTGTATATTTAAATAGAAATTCACTGAAATGACTTCTGATTCTTAAGGAAAAGTATTTTAGCTTTGATTTTAAATTCTTCTGAAGAAAAAAAGCATTAAATAATTTGAGAGCAACAAGGAATGTTATTATTTTTAAAACATTTTATTCCACTAATCTTAAAATTTAATAAATATTTAGGTGGCTGAAAGTTAACCTGGATGTTAAAACTTATTCATACAGTTGAATAAGTACCCTGAAATTCAAACTTAAGTCAAAGATTTTATTTCTAGCTATTTGTACTGTATTCATAAATACAATCATTTGTTCACATAAATTTTGCAATCTAATAGCCTTATTAATAGATTCATAAGGAAGGGTGGCAGAATTCTTCACTTTCAAATATTGACTTAATGGTTAATAAATAAAGACAGTGTTTATAATTGACAAAGAATGTAGTTTAGTATGATGCTTCTACCAACCTAGGCAGTTTTCTTCTGTTTTTATATTCTTTATAATTCTTGATAATCAAGACAGGGAACATATTAAAAATGGCTACCTTCCATTAATCTAAATGGCAATTGGAACAAATTGACATAGACATCATTCAAGAATATTCACTTAGCATTTAATTGCACTTAATTATGCTGATAGGTGTAATCACTCTAAATACAGCTTCCTTGCTTATGGCTTTGACTTTTTTTCCTTGAGATTTCCAAGAAATGGAGTGCTTTTATATGAAATCTACATTATATAGTCAACTAACATACCCATTCTTCTGAAAGTAAGATAACAAATAAATATTAATACTATAATGAATGTTTTGAAAAGCTATTTCATCCCAAAATACAAAAATGTTGCCAAGAAAATTCTAAATTAAATACAAGGCTGAATTCGCAGTTACCGTTACAGTAAAGTGCTTCTTTTTGGTACTCCTTGCATTATGGAGGTAAATTGTCATGTAAAAGAAGAAAAAAAGTGAATATATTTTGTTTCTATCCCTAGCATGTTTCATTATTATATAAAGATTTTATGAGAGCAATGATTGGAAGAGAAATTACATAATTACATAGAAGTTATTGCTATTCTAGATTTATTTTTAGGGGAAGCCTAAATATTTTCTGGACTGCTTACAGAATAAATCTAGGCAAGCTTTTGGTGACTTTGGCAACTACATTCTTCCAATATGATGTATATGAATGTCTTACATGCTGTCAGAGGCATTCTAACCAATACAATGACTGGTCTTCCTAGAAACTAGTGGAAACACGTCTACTCAATAATTCTACTCTATTAGTAGACATAACCTTTCTCAGGCTGATTCGCTGATTTGTTAATCCACATCATTACAACTCATCTATCCAAATTAAATAAATTTTACTTTCAAATTCAGCACTGTCCCTAATTTGTTATATTAAAGATAGTAAAAAATAAATAAATTGATATCTACTGGCAGATTTCTAGGGGAGTTGCAGTAGATGAGCAAATATTTTTAACTCCTACCAATAACAATAAACATCTATTGCTTTCTAAATTAGGTTTCCGCAATGAAAGAGTATGATTTGTGAAAAACTGATAATTTTGAGTTCAGTTTAATTCTAACAACTCTGACTTTGGAGGCATTCTGTTCTTTAGTGTCAGTCTTAACAAGTAAAACTTTTTTCATGAGCCTATTGTCTCTTGTCACTCTTGATCTACCACACAATAAACTACAAATTTTACAGTATTGTCAAAATAAATGATTTATTGTATTTTAAAAGGACCTCTTCCATTAGTTTCTAATCTATTCAATATTAAAACATTATCATATATAGTGAATTTAAGTAAAAGTTATTTTCAGGTGAATTATATCTTCTCCCCAGTCAAATCCTGGTCATTTTACATTATTACATTATTTTTTAAAAAAACATATTCTTGCAATTTGAAGAGCATCGTTAGGGACAGAGTATCTTATTATTTTACTAAAATGCAGGGTTGATTACATACACATCAGGTGTGTAAGAATCTGCAGTGACTGCAATTAATACAACAAACTGATGTTTAAAAGCAATGCTCAGAAAAAAGTTTGTTATAATATTATATTATATTTAATAATTCTGCTGTGGGTAGACATTCTCATTTCAAGATATAGTATTAATATCTATACATAAAAGATGTTTCAGCATTAAACATCTTGACTGAATAGTTGAGTTCTACAGGTAATTAACAATTATTATTTAAGGATTCACATTTGTGAATGTGTAGGAAAGAAAAGCTGCTTCAGGAAGCCATGTCTGTTCTATTCTATGAAAACACTGTCCTGGAATGCTCCGTATGTAGTTTCATATTCTGTGCATGTGGTCAAGTATTGAATGTAAGTAATATATGGGTAAATGTTAGGACAGATGGCCCACC
>JANHFJ010000003.1:385682-395816 GCA_032468195.1 Cerberus rynchops | reverse complement strand
CAAATTTTTACTTTTATAATTGGGTTTCTGGCCATTGATTTAATTTGTTCTTAATTGTATTTTAACTTTTATATGTCGGTTTTTAGATTGGTTGTACACTGCCCTGAGTCCTTTCGAGTGGGGCGGTATATAAATTTTGTAAATAAATAAATAAATAAATAAATAAATAAATAAATAAATAAATAAATAAATAAATAAATAAATTAGTTCCTTTCCGTGGCAGGCATCATTCGGGAGAAGAATGCAATTGGGGCTTTCCTGCCATTGGGGAATGTGTGGCTGAGTACTGCCCCCACTCCGAATGGTGACGCATTACATGTGAGTGTTAGTGGAAGCTGTTCATTATACTGTATGAGCAGACCTTTTGAGGAGATCAGTCATTTAACCCCCTCAAACACGGTGTCTTCTTTGTGTCCCCAGTTCCATGGGGTTTTTTTTTGTCTAGCAACCAGTGTAGAGGTTCAGCTATGGTCGCCTTGTGGTTTAGGAAGGTGCTATAAAAGTTGAGGAGCCCTAGGAAGGCTTGCAGCTCCATTTTGTTAGTGGGTGTGGGCGCTTTCTGGGTTGCTTTTATTTTTTCCACTATGGGGTGTATGCCTTTCATGTCGATGAGATAGCCTAGGAATTCTACCTCGAGGACAGCTATGTAGCATTTGTCCTTCTTGACCTTTAATCCGGCTTCCAGGAATTTCTGTGGGACCACCCCGAGTTTGCTGGTTAGTACTTTCTGGTTTCTGGCTGCGATTAGTACATCATCGAAATGCACTCCATGTCTCCTGCTTCGGATTGTATGGGGTGAATGTGAGGGCTGGAGCTGCGGAAGACATTTAGCTATTTCACCATTTTTTTCCTTGTTGTGGTTCGGGTAGTGATTTTGTCTGATCTGCTCTTCAGGATCCCACCTTTGTCGCCAGTGTTGTGTAGTGGGTGGAAGAAAACGACTCAGACCAACAATGAACATGTATGGCATTTATTCAAGGTTCTGATCATCTAACAAAGTGCTGCAGGCAGTCAGCTCCCTTTTATAGGGAACGGTCAGCCTGCAGCCAATCAAATCAAAGGGTTTTCCTGTACTGGGAAAGCATTAAGTAATGGAAGAGTTCTGTGCAGGTGCACACAGAGCACTAGCAATATGTCAATATGTTAATTTTTATGTATGTTATTAGAGGGGACCATTCAGCATAGCCACAGCCCATTGATATGTTGTATTTCTGAATTACTACAATACAATGTCTAAATAATGCTGTAG
Source organism: Cerberus rynchops (assembly GCA_032468195.1). Taxonomy (NCBI): domain Eukaryota; kingdom Metazoa; phylum Chordata; class Lepidosauria; order Squamata; family Homalopsidae; genus Cerberus; species Cerberus rynchops. The sequence goes on along the minus strand of JANHFJ010000003.1, from coordinate 394,567 downwards.
ATGCCTTTCTCTAGAAATCTCCACATTTTATTTCTGACATGTACTTCTTGTCATTCAGGTCTCATGCATATTAATTCAGTAGCAAGTCTCATTGGGTTGATTAGAAAATGCTCTTTTAAAACAATTTTTAGAATTACATCAGTAAAAAAGGACAACTTATCTATTGCATAATGAATGAGCAAATGAACAAATATAATATTGATGTTTGCATTACTTTGGTCTTTTAAATGTGATGGACAAAATATAAATAAAAAATGAAGCTGTCTGTTCTGATCACTGACATGAAAAAAAAACAGCCACTGAACACAGTGCTATTTATTTCTGTGTAAATATGCTATGAGTGGAACTGAAAACAATGGAAAAAATCAATATCATCTAACTTAGTTCTCATTAAGTTTTAATCGAACCTATTAGCTGCTACTAAGGTTAGTTGGATGGAAGTCAATAATATATTGTAGCAAATAATAGCAGTTTTATTTAACTTTAAACAAAATTTAGCTGACAAACATATATCATAGCCACAGAACAACCTCTTTATCCTAATAAACAGTCATTTTAATTGATTAGAAAGATGAGTTAAATGTATTGAAGAAATTTTGGATTTTGGGGTGAAAGAGAAGTAAAAAGCTTGAAGAGGTAATTGCAAAGCCATAATGAAGGACAATTATCTCCTATGAAAAAAGTTTTTTATTGAGGGGTGTAGGATTTGGGTTTTTTTCCCTCTTGCTCATATATATGGAAAAAGAACAAATCATAAGACATAAATCAGAAAAAAATCTGCAAAGATTGCTTGTTTGGCAGAATAAATTTAATCTTATCAATATATTTGGAGAGATATAGCCTAAACTTCTGGCAAGTGGCAGAAAGACAATAGTAACCTGATCTATAATTTCATATTTTAATTTAAAATCATGTGAAAATCTCAATCGACCATTGCAATAATGAACATAGAGTCAATGAAGTAGGAAGTAGTAGAAATCCTGTTGATCTATTCCTCATAGCAAAGATTGTTTGTTTGATCTAATGCAGGGGTGTCAAACGCAAGGCCTGGGGGCCAGATATGGCCCACGGGATGCTCAGATCTGGCCTGCTGGGCCACCCTGGAAACAGCAAAGTACCAGCCCACAGTGCCTCTGCCAACAAAAATGGAGCTCAGGAGGGCTGCCCAGGAGCCTGTTTTTGCTGACAGAGTACTCGGGCCATCACAGGCCACCCCTGAGATGAGTGATATTGAGCTGGCCATGCCCAATCTGACCATGGCCCCTTGCCTTCCCAAGGTCAAACACAACCCTGATGTGGCCCTCAATAAAACTGAGTTTGACAGCCCTGGTCTAATGGATAAGGCATCAGACTAGAAACCAAGAAACTATAAGTTCTGGTCCCTCTGTAGGCATGAAAGCTGGCTCTGTGTCTTTGGATCATAGTCTCTCAGCCTAACTTAAGGTTGTTGTAATAAGGAAAATAGGAGGCGAAAAGGAGGAGAAAAAAATAGGTATGTTCACTGCCTTGAGTTATTTATAAAAATAATAACATGGGATAAAAATGAATAAATAATCTTTTAAAAGATGTAAATTTATGAAATTAAGAGAAAGAGGAAGGATTTAATAGCTTTCATTGATGGTGAACTTCCTGTAGAAGAGGTAAAAACTATTGTATGGAGGTGAAAGTGTAGATTTAATTAGGAATTAAAGGGCTGAAATATGTCAGAAAGTGTAGAATTAGTATTATCTAGTTCTTGTGCATGCTTCACATAAGTACATATCCATAGGTTGACAATAGTTACATGGCATGTTTCAGTGAACCAGAAATAAATTTTGAGATAAACTATGCAACTTTTTGAGATAAACTATGCAGCTTTTGTATAAATTCCAGAGGTGGGGCAGATATTTCATGAAATGAAATGGATGGATGAGAATAAAATTATATTTACAGGCAAAATTCTGCTTATCTTCAACTTCAGAAAACCATTGCTTGTTTCCTTTCTTTCATTTCAGTGAGATCTTCCTTGTTTTGGGACATGTAGTTTTTATTGGAGAAATTGGCCTCCCAGATCATGTTTCTTGCTTAGAAAAGCTTTCAACTGCATCTTGTGCTGTTCATTAAAACAATCTGGCTTTAATGCAAGCCCGAACAAAAGATGCTGCTGCTTTAAAGCTAGTTGCATCTTCTTCTAAGACACATGCAAAAGACTGAAAAAAGGCACAGTTTTAATGAATGCCATGAACACTGTCGAACTGACATGGGTGCAAGACCCAAAACACTTATTTGGAATTATTTTTGAAGTTTGCACACCCATATTTTCTACTTGTCTTTAAAAAAAAAAGCAGTCCCTGTCCTGATTATCTGAAGGAATAGTTTGCAGACTATCAAAGAAAGAAGACTCGCAGACAAAGGCATGACCCTTGTTTCATTTTTGCCTGTGAATATGTGCATGGAGAATGCTGGAAATGTTTTTGCTTCTCTTTTATGAAGGGGGGGGGGAGAAGCTGTTTGCCCAGAAGGGGAGTTAAATTAGCAACTACTGGTAATAAGTTGAAGCCTGAAGAATGAGAGTTGAGCAGTAGTATTCTTGGCACTTGGCTACTGGTTAATTTAGGCTGAGCTGAGATTGACTGAAGAGTTGACCCAGCACTAGACTAACAAGCACATGGGACCACCAAGTTGAAATTTTTTTTGATCTACAGATGGTGTGGATAGCATGGGGTAAATGCATATTTGTTTTAAAATGTATTAGATTTGATTGGAATTGCTGGTAGGTTAATAGTATCCAACACTTCCTACTTTAAGCAGATGATATTTCATTGTGCTTTTGAGAGGAAAATTCCTTTCCAACCTGTTATTTTTACATTAGATATTACTAAATCTTACATTCCCATAAATATACCAAACTATAATTATACATAACTTCTAGAAAAATAGTCTACGTATATGATTGAAAAGTATGCATAGCTCCTTCTGCAGAAGATGTCGCCTGACGGCCCCGAGGGTCCGGGCCTTCTCTGTGGCTGTGCCCTCCTTATGGAATGAACTCCCTCCTGAGATTCGGACCATTTCTGACCTACGAGCTTTCCAACGTGCATTAAAAACTCATCTCTTCCAGCTAGCCAGCCTGGCCTGACACCTCGGGGTATTTTAATTTTTAATTTAATAATTTTTTAATTTTTTAATTTAATTAACTTTTAACTGTATTTTTTAAAATAACAGCTAATTTAATTGTTTTATACTGGTTTTTAAATTGTCTATGCATTGTCTATGTATTTTATCTGCTGTAAACCACCCCAAGTCCCTTGGGAGAGGGCGCGGTATATAAATGTAATAAACTAAACTAAACTAAACTAATAGCTAATTAAATTGTGGGAATAGATCTTTACATTTGAAATCTGATACAAAATACAACTTAATTTGGAAAATATTTTAAAGTTATAATCCCATATATGATCTTGTATCACTTCCAAATTCTGTATTTGCTTCACATAAAACCTTAATTTTCTTGTTTTTAATGATATGTTACAATGAAGACAAATTTTCACCCTCAGAAATTTCTATAATTTGTAATCTCATTTTATGATTTATCGTGTGCTGATTACTGCTTTTGATATTCATGTATCACTTGGATTTTAATAATGATACGTATTTTTTTAAATAACATAGTGCAGTCAGTTATATACAACTAATAAATGAAATATTGAAAATTGTAACCTAACTCTTTGCTGGTTGCAAATTCCTTGTTTATTCACTTTATGTCTTGTTTTATTGTTTTGCCTTTGTTTCTTTTCTTCTTCCTTCCCTCCAACATGTTTAATAAAAATATAATAATAAAGAATCAGTGAAATTGATAAACCAATGAAATAAGGATTAATAGGCAATTGTTACTCCTCCCAAGGTGGCTACTGAATGATAAGGAAACTTTTCATTCTTGCCAATGATCTTCTGATTTTGCTGTAAAAGTTGTTTTTTTTTTGGCAGTACTTCTCCAGATTTGAATGGGAGCACTTAGGAATGACTCGAGACAGGTTTTGGACAGGCATGGACCCATCTGGGAAGGGAAGTCTTGAAGATTCCAGTTCCTTCTGGAAGCAGTAGGAAAGCCATTGGACATACATATTCTAATGGTTCATTTTGTTAAGCATGCCTAGGTTTTAGCTTCACTTTTTAAATTACTTTGCTTTTTAGCCTTAAAAATTGACTAGTTGGCTGAATGCTGATTTACTTTTAACAACCTGCTGAACTTTATCTGTCCCCACCCACCCCCTTTTATTTATGCTGCTGTTCTAAATAATTTTGGATCTTCTGTAAGGAAACACGGTATGTCCTCAGATACAGAAAGTGATTTTACTTGATTTACATTTCTGTTGGATATTCAGTAGAGGGATTTTGTATTTTATAAACCTGCAAAAAGTTTGGTATTTATTTTTTTATTCTTTCTTTTAATTTTTTGGATTGAAATATCATTAATTCAATATTTCAATTACAATATAAGTTTGTTAAAAGAAGGTTTTGGAATTTTAATCTTGTCTCCTTTTATTATTGTTCTTCCTGTCAATTATTTTGTCATTAATATAGTATATTGACAACAAATTAACAACTTGAAAATAGAATTAGTAGTTTAGTAATTTAAAATTCTTTATGCCTGTTTCTCAAAGGGTGGGAAACCAATATTCTTGTAACATATCAATCAGCAATTTTCTAGGGGGACAATATGTGTATATGCATTAGTCTTTTTAATGTACTTTTTAATGTCTTATTTGCTTTGCTTTTTCTTTGTTTCTTTAAACATTTTGGCTGTTTTATATTTTAACTTTTTTTGAACAAAATAAAAATGGATTAAAAATGATTAATAAAAAATAGAAGTTAAAGAAGACATGGAATAAAATATAGGGGAACATATTAACACAGAGTAGACTAATTCTAATTTACTTAACTAAATCACTAGAAATCTAGGTGCATTAACTCAAATTTGGAAGAAAAAAGTAAGTTGTCCAAATCAGGTTTAGAAGAGTCAGTAAATGTTGCTAATGTAATGTTTTATATACATTTGTCAGCAAATCAAATAAATATTTATATTTGAGAAATATAATCTTCTCCATTCTATAGTGTCTAATCTGAATTTGGTGGCCATTGATTCTAGATGCCATAAAAATGATATACTATAGCAATTTATCTATAATCCCCATTGGCATAATTATGGAATCTCAAAAGAAAATTAAGAAGCACCAACCTGTGGCAAATACATTACTCTCCATCATTAAGCATTTGAAAGGTGTCAAATCTTCACGTCTCAACATGATAGAAGCTATATTGTCTTATTGATTAATTATAAACAATTTTCGGTCACCTTTTCTTTCCCCCCATTCCTCCCCCACAAACAAATTCTTTTCTATGTTTTATGAGTTGTCAGATGTCTCTAGGCAGTGCAAAAAAAAAACACCTGAAGTAAAAGGTTTGGGGCTATGATTGACAAAACATGGCTGTACCTGCACCTTCCTGACAGGCAGTAAATTCTGACTGCATTAAAATATACAGGTGTTTTTGAAGAGATTCTGCTAGATAATTTGTGAACAGTAGCCCATTTATCAATTGTGTCTGAACATAAATGCCTTTGGCAGAAGATGCATGGGCATCCTTCCTTGAAAGAAGCACTATTTTTTGTCAAAGCTGAGAAGAGACAGCCAAGCATTTGTGACAATGAACTCTCTCCAATGAAAATAGGATTATGGGTTATGCTTCTGAAAACTTCAGCCGTCACTCAGATTCTGACAGGCCATTCCAAGCAAGTTTCTACTTCTTGCTTTGACAGATAGGCTCTGCAAAAAAGAAAGAAAGAAAGAAAGAAAGAAAGAAAGAAAGAAAGAAAGAAAGAAAGAAAGAAAGAAAGAAAGATCTTGAATTAACTCCTTTGTTGGCAGCCCCCATCCAAAATAAAATCAAGGTTCGCTTCACTACTTTTCTTCTCTTGTATTATGTGGTAACACTGCCTGAATAGGTTTAAGACAGAAAAGTAATTTTTCTTCAGAAATATCTGTAAAATTGGAATGGTTAGGAAGTTATCACTATATTATGGCAGAAAGGCATTTACATCTTTCCAGCCAATTCAATTCCATTTCATATCATGGTCCATTTGATTTGATTATGTGCCACCAAGACATTTTCCAACACCACCTTGATTTTCTTCATGATGATTACATAAGATTATAAAAGTGTTAAAAAGTACATTATTTCAAAGCATATCTTGTTTCAATAGGTCAAATATCTAGGTTATTGGTACCATTCTTTCTTGCCTTTCTGTTTTATTCAAATTCAGTATATTTAAAGCACTGAACTTGAGACTCTAATATTAGATTTCATAATTTCTTCTGAGAAATATAAAGTGCCAATATCATTGTATGTGCATCAGGCATAACTTATATCCATCTGTGGCCTTTCAGTGATATGCCAAGGACCATAAGAAAATATGGAACAAAAAATAAATTTGGAATAATTTATCGTAGATTACACTTAAATGTAATTCAGCCAGTGCAATTACTCCACATTCCATTAACAATTTTGTTCTTCTTTCACACCTAAACTTAGAATTCAAGAGAAACTTTGAAGTAAGTCTTCATTCACACCCTTTGGAGGGTCACAGGCCATTTATTTCTCTGGATGCATGCATGCACACCTTCTTCTTTTGGTTGTTCCCATTAGGGGTTGCCACAGCAAATCAACTGCCTCCACCCAACTCTATCCTTGGCATCCTCCACTCTCACCCAATCATCTTTATGTCCTCTTTTAGCAAATCCATATATCTCCTCTTTGGCCTTCTTCTTGACCTCTTGCCAGGCAGCTCCATTTCCAACATCCTTCTACCAGTACAACCACTCTCCCTCCTCTGCACATGTCCAAATCATCTCAATCTGGCCTCTCTGACCTTGTCCGCAAAACAGCTGACCTGAGCTGTCCCTCTGATGTGCTCATTCCTAATCCTGTCCATCCTGGTCACTCCTAAAGAGAAACTCAACATCCTCATCTCTGCTATCTCCATCTCTGCCTCTTGTCTTTTCTTCACTGCTACAGTTTCTAACCCATACAGCATAACTGGTCTCACTACTGTCTTGTACACCTTTCCTTTGATTCTTGCTGACACTCTTCTGTCACACAGCACTCCTGACACCTTTCTCCACCCATTCCAACCCACCTGCACTAGCCTCTTCACTTCTTTTCCACACTCCCCATCACACTGGACTGTTGACCCCCAAATACTTAAACTCCTGCACCTTCATGACCTCGTCCCCATGTAACCTCAATGTTCCACTTCCCTCCCTCTCCTTCACACACATGTATTCTGTCTTACTACGTCTAACCTTCATTGCTCTTCTTTCCAGAGCATACCTCCACCTTTCTCGGTATTCCTCCACCTGCTCTCTGCTCTCACTACAGACCACAATGTCATCCACAAACATCATTGCCCACAGAAATTCCTGTCTGACCTCATCTGTCAACCTGTCCATCACCATAGCAAACAAGAAGGGACTCAGAACTGATTCTTGATGCAGCCCAACCTCCACCTTGAACTCCTCTGCTGACCTACAGCACATCTCACAACTGTCACTACAAAAATTTGGTTATAATATATTTTAAAAATAGAACAATGTAAAAATATTTGGTTGATGGATTGATGGGACTAAAATTTACATTATAAATTATAATTTTTATAAAATGTACTGTTGGTATATGTCACCAAAGAAATTGTCTAGAATGTGTAAAGATACTTTACATTTATACTGGAAATGTGAACATGAAGGGACATTTATCATGTTTGACAGATGTGTAACAAAGTCACATTTTGGATACACTTACATTCGATAATTCAGAAGATTTTTAAAGACTAGCGTGTAATTGAAACCAGAAGCTTTTCTTTTGGGACTAATGGACAGACAACTCTCTCTCTCTCTCTCTCTCTCTCTCTTTCTGAAAACTAGTGCAAGATTATTAGATGCTCAAAAGTGAAAAGGTTTGGCATAGTTAGTGAAGAAGATGAAATTTGCGGAGATAACTAAACTGACTTTCCTGACTAAACAAAGACAATCCGATTATTAGGAGAAAAAATTTAGCTAATGAAAAAAAAAGCTCTTTTTTGGGGGGTAACCATAGAGTTAATTGTATTTCCTGCAAAGAACACTGAAAGCTTCTTTTTTCTATTTTTTCTATGTTTTCATTTTGCACTTTTGTCTTTTCTCTTTTTCTTTTCCTTTTTTCTTTTTCTTTACTTAATATTAGTTCTTGTTAGTTTTTAAATCTTTAGGGACTACTAGAGCTACAAATATTCTCTTCTACTGTATCAATATTTAGTTTTCTTGTATTTATTTAACAAAACTGACTGCTATATTAATTACTGTATATCAGGAAATGGACTGTAAGAACTTTGTTCTTTGGGTTTTCATTGCAATCCTAGGTATACTTTTTTCAGAAATAAATCTTACTGAAATCAGTGAAGCATATTTCCCAGTGAATATTGGTTCCTGGGATAAATAGCAAAACTCCTGCATCTAAGTGAGAATTGATAGTCTAAAATGTTAGCTGAATGTTTTTCTCAAGTATACAACATACATTTGAGTTATAGAGGTGATTAATAAAGACAATCCAATACCTAAGCAAACAACTCCAACAAGGTATTCTCTCTTCCCTTCCAAAATGTAGAGTGAGCATCATAATTTTTGCAATTGATTGCCCTATTATATGGCTCTTTTCAACATATTTTTCTGAATCAATGGTAATCATCACCTCAGTTTTTCCTCCTCCCTCCATAACTATTTCAAGAAAATTTATTCTCTTAGACAAAATTTATTCTCCTGGCAAGTTGTCTAGCCAACAATTCCTACAGAAGCAAAATTCCAGATTTCTGGCAC
>JANHFJ010000003.1:252775-264081 GCA_032468195.1 Cerberus rynchops | reverse complement strand
CATTTTAAAATGCCTGATTTTCAGATTGTTGCTTTCAGAGTAGTAGCGTCTCTTTATTTAGTGTTTGATCCTTTATTTTTTTTTCATGCATTTTTCCATCTGGCAATTGTCACTTAGGCAGATGGCTACCAGCTGGAAGGGCAACATGTGTGTCTCCATTGAATCTGATGGGGAAGTTTTGCAGGAAATGTGATTTAAAGAAACGCTTCACATGTGCCTCCGCACAGCATAAATGTGAAGGCAGGCTTTTCACACATGAACAACCTGATGCTAGAATTCATCTCTCAAATATGCACGCAGGCTCAAATATTAATTGCAATCATAAAGAAGCCACAAAATATTTATTTGAACTAATGGTATCCTTTTAGCTGGAATTCTTAAGAAAATCCTATGTTTATGTAAAAATAACAAAAGATAAGAGTGGCGCAAAGAGCCATGGAAAGATACATGCTTCTTTTCCAAGGAAAAGAAGTTTCAGAAATGCATGCCTCTTTCTCCATCTAGTTTATTGCAATCCCTTTCTCTTTTCTCTGGGTGGTAACAAATGCCAAATGCCTGCAACCAGAGCTTGGCATTACAAGACATGCTCAGCATTACAAGACATGCTCGGCATTACAAGACAAATGTGATGACCTGGGGTGTGGCACGAAAGCAACACAACCAGAAAACCAGTACAACTTCCTTTTATAGTTCCAACTATGCCGCCAAACCATTCCTACAGTCACTACCAGTCCTGGAGCAAAGCTCTCACATGCAACTTCAGAAGCTTCTGGCTGCAAATAGTCCAGTGAGCAAGATTAGCCCCATAGAAACCAGAGTCAGAGTTTCAGTGAAGCAGGCAGACCAGACAATCCCCACAAACATAGCACAGCAAACTCCAGGCTTTGGAAATTGCACACGAGGCTCCCCAAATTCAATTTTCAAAGTTCCCAACAAATGCCCCTCCCACTGGCACCTCCTTATCTCTCAGTCTCCAGGTGTGCCTTGTGAAAGGGGGCAGGGCACTCTCCTCCCTCATAGCCTGCTCAATCTGCATTGATCTCACCTTTTCTCTTCCCTCCTTGCTCTCAGATTAGAAGGGGGTAGTCCTTGGTCTTCTCCTGAGCTTTCGCTGTCTGCAGACCTTACTAATTCAGGAAAGCCTTGCCTGGACAGACTCTGCCCTTCCCCAGTTTCTTCCAAGGCCAACAAAGCTGCTCTCTGGCTCGCTGTTGGTTCTTGTTCCAACTCATCTTCCCCCACAGATTCAGACTCTGACAGGAGCATGACAAGAAGATAGAAAGACCTGCACATGAATTAGAGAACAAACAAAAGTATATGATAACATCTAGAGGGGAAAAAATGGAAATGGGAATGGTATGGTCCTATTGCACAAAGAATTGATGTCAGGTGGACCAAGGCAGTCATAGAATGGTTCCCACTTGATAAAAAATCATCCACAAAAGAGACCTAAAAAGATGGATTGACAACATCAGCAAGTATTGCAAGTCCAATTAGCAAAAGAAAACTGGGGACCATATAGACTGGAAACATGTGGAAGAGGCCTTCATCCTGCAATGGAAAGACAATGGCTAAAATGGTGATGTAAATTCAGTATAAGTGTTCTACATGAATGCTGATCACAACATACAATTATTTCAGATTCCCAGAGCAGCCATTTAAAATAGTAGATGGCTGTGGTTTGCATCTATTTCTTTGGATTTTTTAATGCTTCCAATCCGAAAAAGTCTCCCTCAAGTCAGCCTTCACATGTTCTTCATGGAAGATTCCTTTGATCCTACTTACTTTTTCAAGACCTAACATTACATTACACACAACTGTTATTTTTGAATTAGGCTGAAAATTAAAAAAAAAAGAGTTTATAATTTAAAATGGATTATCCTGCAATCCCTTTCAAGTTCCAAGCCTCTGATACATTTGGAAATTAAGCAACTAGCTTATGTTATACATCCTACTATTCCCATTTTCTTGCTGTATTTTGTAAGGTCATATTCATTCTGACATCAGCATTGTCTAGTGGCAGTGATTTCAGACAGAATGCTGAGCAACTGAAATTTTATTGACACGAATATTTAGCTTTTAATTAAAGATAAAAGCAAATATCTCACATGCCAAGCAAAGCAATACAACTTTTATTTTGAATCTGGAATAATAGGCTTAAAACTAACAGCCAGTACCCCCTCCCAATTTTCCAAGGAAAAGAAGTTTCAGAAATGCATGCCTCTTTCTCTCTCTAGTTCATTGCAATCCCTTTCTCTTTTCTCTGGGTGGTAACGAATGCCAAATGCCTGCAACCAGAGCTTGGCTGGATAAAAAAATACTCTATGAAAATAGTTGAAAATAGAAAGTGGAAACAAAAAGGAAGGGGAAAATATAAAAGTCCAGCTATCAATTTCTAAAATGTTAGTTTTTTTCCAATGAAAATTGACTTGAAGAAATAGTAATACAGATAGAAATGGCTAGTTTATATTATTAATGAAAAGTAGAAAAAAGTTGAGGTTTGATGTTAATTCTTTATTCTACTATGCTACTACTTTATTCTACTACAGTGTCACACTCAAGGTCTGGGGGCTGGATCTAGCCTGTGGTGTGTTTAGATCTGGTCCACAGGGCTGCCCTGGAAATAGCTAAGGACTGGCCTGCAGTGCCTCTGCCAGCAAAAATGGAGCTCAACAAACTCTGTTTTTGCTGGCAGAGGGTTGCAGGAGGCAGTCACAGCTGAAAATGGAGCTTGGGAGCCTGTTTTCTCTGACAGAATGCTCACACCACCATTGGCACCAGTGACATGAGTGATGTTGAGCTGGCCACACCCATCCTGGCCACGCCTACTCCCCAAGGTCAAACACAACCCTGATGCAGCCCACAATGAAATTGAGTTTGACACCCCTATTCTACTGCAACAGAGGGAGTTGGAAGTCAATTATTTTTTTTTTCTCCCTCCACTCCTCACTTTTCTTTCCTCTTCTCCTCCTTCTGGATCATTCCTACCCCATTTCTCTTCCTATCCATACTATAATAAAACAGTTTGTATCCCCCTCCAATACTACATGCTTTGCTACCCTTCCACTTGGTCTCCTGCACACACAATATATCTACCTTCCTTCTCTCCATCATGTCTGCCAGCTCTCTACCTTTCCCTGTCATTGTGCCAAAATTAAGAGGCCCTATTCTCAGACCTATACTCCTGCTTTTCCTCTTCTCTCTCTGTCTATGAATCCTTCTGCTTGCTCTCCTTCTTTGACTAACAGTAGTCCAATTTAGTAGGTCAACAGCACTGGTGGTGGTCGCGGTTAACCTGGGCCTCGACCAATGTGGTATGGAATTATTACTGATGATTTGCATGAGTAAATATGGCATGTTTTTACACTGGATGCCCTTTCTGATATAACCCCCTCTATTTATCCAGGTTGGAACCAGCACAGAAATCACTTGCAATCATGGTGGCTAGATACTCCTCCCCAGGGTTCTACTATTTGCTTTTGTATTTTTCTGTTTTATCTATAATCTAATAAAATATTTTAAAAATGCAAAAAACAAACAAACCCAGAAATAGTAATGCAGGTAGTCTTCAATTCATAACAGTTTGTTAGTAATAGTTCAAAGTTACAACGGCACTGAAAAAACTGACTTATGACTGTTTTTCACACTTATGACCATTGGCACATCCCCATGGTCATGTGATTTACATTCAGGCAACTGGTTCGTATTTATGATGGTCATGATATCTCAGGTCATGTGATCCCCTTTTGCGACCTTCTTACAAGCAAAGCCAATGGGGAAGCCAGATTCACTTAAACAACCCTGTTACTAATTTAACAACTGCAGGGACTCACTTAACAACTGTGGCAAGAAAAGTTGTAAAGGGGCAAAGCTGACTTAATACATTTCTCACTTAGCAACATAAATGTTGGGCTTAATATTCGAGGACTACCTGTATTTCAAATAGTTATTGTTTACAAAATAAAAACATTAGATGATGTAGTTCTTTTTGGCTAAATAAGATTTTCAAAATTCAATTGTCTTTTAATAATGTATACATTATCTGATATCATTTGATATCATTGACTATTTTCAGCACTTGTGTTCTCTAAAAAGGAGATTTTTCTGACATATCAAGTGAAAACAAATGAAAACAATGAATAGTATAACAAACTTTTATCAATTCTACTCCTCCAGATAAATCTAAATAGGATTACAGTATAGTGGCTTATTTTAAAGTTGAATCTGCTTCAGTTTGCAGACCAGCACCTGGTATAGAATAGCACATGCAAAGGATTAAAATTCCCTATTTTATCAACTATTGTTTTGGATAATTTGCATGTCCCTAGTAATTTTCATCAGGAAAATGTTGGATCTCGTGAACCTACTCTGTTTAGTTTGTGCACTCTCGTTTTAAATGTAGCACATTAAAAAAGCTGGAGATTAATCACATATTTCAGTCTAAGTTTTATTTGAAATGAATATCCAAATGAGTACTGTTTTTTTAAAAAAAACAAAAAAAAAACATGCATATTTCCATATGTGTTATCCAGAAATATGTCGAAGTACTTGACACTGGTAATCTGATCATAGACAGATATATTTGGAAAGGAGGCCCATTAGTTTGGGAGCTTTTATTTACAGGTACAAAAGGTTAAAATTAAGATTTTAACCAATCTGTTTATTCAAATAAATATAAAACAGAGTGGAAGTTCTTGTTTTCTTGCTGTTTGTAGCTTTCTATATTTGTAGTTCTATATTAAAGCGGAACACTTTAAAAAAATGTTTACTAGCAAATTAAGGCACAGTTTAACCTAAACATTTTCTAAGAGTTAGTTGGAGCTCTAACTATTCACTTGTGCCTCAACCAAAAGGAAAGGGTCGTACAAGATTGTCTCAATTTCATTAAATATGTATTGGGGTGTCATGAGTTCACTAACATCCATTATCCTATGCACAACACCAAATGCATCAATGTCTCATTTCACTCCGCTGTGCTGTTGCTTAAATTATAACCAATCAAGATCTTTCTGCTTTTCCAGGAAACTATCAGATCTGTGGAAATTAGACAATACAAATATTTGGGTCAAATGTCCAGCAAACTAAAGAAGTCCATTGATTGTTGGGTTTGGATTAGTGCTTGTTTAAAGGAGGAACAAAGGGTCTTTCCCATCTGTCATCAAGAAGATAAGGAGAGAAGCTTTATTTTATGTATTACATGACATCTCAAACTGAAGATTTGTTGCAATGGTACTGATAGATTAATGGTAATAGCAATTACTGATTTTGATACTGGACAAACTGAAAACATAAAGAAAATTAGGATTGAGCTTCTGGCTCTTAGTATCTCTCATCTTCTCTTCTTTCTCAGACTGACAATTTCCATTGCTCTTTTTACCACTCTTCTTGAAGGAATAAAACAAAGAAATGTGTGAGCCCAGAAATTATTCAGTTTTACCTCAGATGAAATCCCTGGAGGCATTCAAAGGCAGTACAAACACAGAGGGCTTTTTTTTGTGTGTGTGTGTTAAATATTTTAACACTTCTGAATTCTATGAGACCTAGCATTTATGATATAGCTTTGGCCTTCTCTTTGCTTGCTTGTTTATTTAGTGTTTGCTTGATTATTTAATTTCTATTTCAACATTAAATTCATTTTCCTCCCCACAATTTTGCTCTTTTAAACTTAAATGATGTGTCTGTTGGGTCAAATCCAACCCAGAGTTGGTGTTGATTGATGTGGAGAAAACCACACTGGAATGATTGATGTTATTGATGTTACTATCAGTGTTTTGAATGCTCCAATGCATTATAGGCATGCAGTAAGTCCACCATTGAACCAGTTAGCCATATGACAAGAGCTTTGGGAAGCTGTCTTGATTAGTAATGGTTGAATGCTTCCAGCCATACATCAGAACCAGTTTGGGATGTATGGAAATTCTTGATAAGCATTTGGAGGAAAACCCCTCTTGTCTGTTTCTGAAAGTACACAATTCCAGGTGTGCAATGTCAGCACATATATGCCTGATAATAGTGTTGCCTGTATGTATTTGCTTTACTGTATTGCTTCATACAATTTAGAGTTCCCCAAACTAGCCACAGAAATGCCACAGTTGGAAATTCAGCTGCCCTACCATCACTGTTCCTAAAATTCCTTCCTGAAGTATCATATGAAGTTCAGGAATTGCTACCTCAACACGTACATGTAATGATTAATCTCATAATCACTTTTTTTAAAAAAACGGACAAAATTAGAGGTTGTTGACTGAGGAATCCACTCCCATCTCTTAATGAACATCATTGTTTTCAAGCTAGACTAGGAAGCCCAAAAACTGGACTTGGAGAACTGACATAAATTCTCCATAGAAAAGACATAGAAAAAGACTTTTTAGGGAAGGGAATCAGAATTTAATATTTTGTTTTCTAATATGGCCACAGACTGGGATCTTTTTGCCTGTAAACTGTGTTGCTGAAAAGGGAATCCTATTTTGGATAGGTACAATTCCAGAATTGGCTGACTTGTGAGCACAGAAATGCACAGAGAGTTAAAATGTCTGTATCTCCTATTTGAATTACCCAAGACTAGTTTTGGGTAAGGCAGATCCTATTGATCAAAATAATGAAGCAATCCTTGTGAATAGCAATATTAGCAGATAGGCATGTTCCAATATGGCACACTAGGAGATTCCTTTCAGAAATAGACAAGAGGCACTAAAAAAAAATCATGCTTATTATTTAAAACACAGCTTCTAATTACATCTTCAAGGCTGCAATTCTTTTCTTACTAACTTGTGGGTAAATCCCATTATCTTCTGCTATGAAAGTAATGTGTAGTTTAACCCTTAATCATGCTTGGGATAGAACAATTGAAATTAACCGAACAAGTCAATCACGACAAATTAAATCTCCATTATTTTAGTAATTGTTCTTTAAGCGTGACTAATATGGATCCTATTCTGTGATACAGTACAACTGTTTTAAAAACAAGCAGACAACTTTGCTCACATCCATAAAACGTATGCTCCACTTCATCATGATCATAATCATACAAATATGGACATTTCTAATACATGACACTCTTTTGGGAGTTGATTCATAACTCCTGTGTTGGGGGAGCAGGAGGAAAACCATGTGCTGCAGACACTCCTTTATATATGATGAACAGAGCTGTTATTGTTGTCAAAGAATAGAAGAATAGAATAGAATTCTTTATTGGCCAAGTGTGATTGGACACAGAAGGAATTTGTCTTCAGTGCATATGCTCTCAGTGTACAACAAAGGAAACTGTACATTCATCAGGAATCACAAGACACAACACTCAATGATAGTCATGGGATACAAATAAGCAGTCAGATCATACCAGGAGACAATAATCAATATAAATCATAAGGATTCAAGCAACGTTATAGTCATAGTGGGATGGGTGGGTTATGGAACAATGAGAACAACAATAATGCAGACTTAATAAATAAATACAGTGTTTTGAGGGAATTATTTGTTTAGCAGAGTGATGGTGTTCAGGAAAAAGCTGTTCTTGTGTACGGTGCCCTATAGCATTGTTTTGAGGGTAGGAGTCGAAATAATCCATGTCCAGGATATGACTGGTCTTTAAAGATTTATGTCTTTTTGACTTGCAGTATACAGGTCCTCGATGGAAGGTAGGTTGGTAGTAATAGCTTTTTCTGCAGTTCTGATTATCCTCTGTAGTCTGTGTCTGTCTTCTTGGGTTGCAGAATCAAACTAGACAGTTATAGAGGTGCAGATGACCAACTCAGTAATTCCTCTGTAGAACTGGATCAGCAGCTCCTTGGACAGTTTAAGCTTTCTGAGTTGGTGCAGAAAGAACATTCTTTGTTGTGCTTTTTTGATGATGTTTTTGATATAAGGTGTCCAAAATGGAGAAGATGATATGATCTGAGAGTTGATGGATGCTATTTCCTTTTCTGGATGGGGTTGCAGAGCCATCTGAATGATCAGGTGCGTTACACTTTGGAGGCTCCAGGATCTGGCACTACTTCTGGAATGTAAAGCAACAGCTGTATCCAGAATTGGGTTTTAGCAAAGGAAAACAGGAGGTAGCCCTCAAAAACAGAAGATCAAAGGAAGAGGCAGGCTTCAAGTAATTGCCTGAAACCAGCAATTTGTTTTATGAAGAAAGGCCAATATGTTACTGACCTTTAGTCTTCCTTACAGACAAAATGTTCTCATGTCTAATTCTAGTGCTAGAATTCTAGTTGTCCATCAGCTGCTCTATGAAAACTTAAGTGAACATTTTAGAGGTTCAAATGCCAGTTGTTCTGGTCCATAACAAAGGTAAAAGTAAAGGTTCCCCTCACACATATGTGCTAGTCGTTCCTGACTCTAGGGTACGGTGCTCATCTCCATTTCTAAGCCGAAGAACCGATGATTCAGTAGTCATGTAGCTGGCATGACTAAATGCTAAAGGTGCACCAAGCACTGTTACCTTCCCACCAAAGTGGTCCCTATTTTTCTACTTGCATTTTTTACATGCTTTCAAACTTCTAGGCTGGCAGAAGCTGGGACAAGTAATGGGAGCTCACTCTGTTACGCGGCGCTAGGGATTCGAACCGCTGAACTGCCAACCTTTCTGATCAACAAGCTCAGCATCTTAGCCACTGAGCCACCGCATTCCCTCTGGTCCATAATAGAGATACTGAATATTATAAATGTGGTGAACCACCTTGAGGATTCAAAGGAAAAACAGAGCATGAATATTTCTGATCTTCTTGCATCTAAAGCTTTGGTGTGAGTTTAAGATAAGAGCCTTTCCAGTAGCTGCTTCTAAGAGCCACGAAGACCAATCTAGTTCTATTTCTGCCTTCCTATGAGACAACCGAGACAATTGTATTCAGACACTTTTAATGGAATCAGTTTCACCTTTATTTTCTACTGTCATTTCCTTTGACTTGCTCTTATGCTTCTTTTTGCTGTTCTAGTAAATTGTGTGGGTGTATTTTTAGTGCGAGTCACTTTGAATGAAGACAAAGACATAAACAAGCATGCAACACAGTCAATTTCTCTCAACTGAGAGTATGAACATCTTTCTCTCGTTAATTTCATTGTTCATTCCTATGTAAGAATAAACATGGTGTAAAGATAGTAAGGAGTGTATTCAATACTAAGCTTCTCTTTCTGTATATCTTGTTTAATGGAGTCTTTTGTGTTTCTTTAACTTGGGAAGGTGAGAGGTCAGCTCTTTTTAGCTATCCCACGGACACACACAGAAGCCTCCAATGGTCAGTGTGCAAGGCAGATCCTTCTACTTGCAATTCAGGCCAACAAGGAGTATTTTAGCTGCTTTGCCAAATGCAGAGCATAAATTGCTTTCAATTGGGAGAAGGATGCTGGACTGGAGGATAAGTGAGGATAAATGGATGTAGTTGAGAACAAAGGGAAACAGCAAGAGACAAGAAAGACTGGTGAGATGTTCCAAATTTTGTAGGTGGGGGATATTTTGAACACAGGCAGCTTGTCTAAAATATTCAAAAGGCAGCTTGTCTAAAATATGTCTAAAATATTCAAAAGGCAGCTTGTCTAAAATATTCAGTCAGGAGGAATGCTAATGTCCACATGACGATCTTTAGGAAGGCAAGAACATTCCTCCTCACTGTCCAGATCTTCAAAACTGGGAAAAATCAAGAAAGCAGGAATTACAGAAATGTCAGCATAGTGTACATAACTCTTTGTCTGGGATAAACACAGAGTCTTGAAAATGGTGGAAAGAATTTCCAACCTGTGTTCACAGAGAGTTCATCAAGGTGGACTCTCTTAGTGATTTGAAACACGTCTTCCCTGAATTCTGTTTCTGAAGCTCAACAAGCATCAAACCACAAAGATGCAAGAGACTCTCTGTCTCTTGATTGTTTATGTCAAATCTCCCTCCCGCTATTTTCTAGCCTCTTTACAATCACTCACTAAATGTAATGGCTAACAGTGAGAATACCTTTTGACAGAGAATAGAGGGAGGGGAATTCCCAGTGGAGGCCTGATGAGGTTAAAAAACATCTCTGTGGAGAGTGGGAACTGTGGCAAAGATGACAAGTTCTTTGGAAACTTCTCCAGATAAGGAAAGGATAGGAAATTACCCACATGCATACTAAATGGCTAATTCTTGCAAGTGGGCTGCAGGATAGCAATCTCCAGATGGTCTGAATGGTGGAAGACAAAGGGATTAATCATCAGGCTCATAACTGTGGCAGGTGGTTTTTAAGAATATCAAGCTTTGCTAACCTTGTTACTAATCACTTTGGGAAATTGCTTAATTAAATATCTTAAAGCTGTTAGAAGTCTTGGGGAATGACAGCTCTGAAAAGTGACCTGGTGAGTGTATCTTTATTCCAAAGCAAAACAAACCAAAAAATTGCTACCAGTATAAATTTAAGAATTTAAAGAACTTGAAACAAACGACAAAAAGTTAAACCACTGATAAAGTTACAAAAAAAATTCAGGCTATTTCAAATTTGGAATATTGAAACTTTGGAATTCACTATATAAATTGTTTTGACTATCACAAGATAAGAGACCTTATGATTTAAATTGGACACTTGGGGGGGGGGACTAAAGTTCAGGCAAAATAGGAAAAAAAGACCTTTCCTTTCAGATTGGCACAAAATAATATAACATTTAAAATACCTATTAAAGGATATCTTTGAAGAATGGGGCCAGAAATCAGCAGCCACAATATTGACTTTAACAGTAACAATGCTTCTATGGATAGACTAGATGTGATTGAAAGATTGATCGATAAATGATCTGAATGAAGGAATGACAGATATGAAACATTTTTTTCTTAATGGAATCAGAAATTAGATTTTAAAAAGTGTGAATTATAAAATAGACAAGGCATTCAAACTGGAAATACAAAACTGTGGATTACAAAATAGAGAAAAGTTAAGATAATGACCTTGATAAAGACTTTTCATTGAATACACAAAAGATGTGGTTAAGAATTTGAAAATCAAAGAGGAAATACAAAGGACAAACCAAGACAATGACCTGGATAACAATTTTCCATAGGTTTTACCAAAGAGGTTGGTTAAAACCTTGAAAAAAGTCTATGCAAAAAAGAAAGACAACTTCTGAATCAATTAAAGATCAAGATTGTCAGAAGCAAAAGAAAGGAAGATAAAGTTGCTTTGTTTGATTCATGTTAAAACACTATTTTAAAAAATATAAAGCTCTGGTAACTCTTAAGAAATCTCTTCACAGGGGAAGGAAAGAGGGAATGAGAGAGAAGTGGAGGAGAGGAGAGGATAGGGAAGGAGAAAGGAGAGGGAAGGAGAGGGAAGTGGAGGAGAAGGGAAGAG